>JALPQI010027326.1:0-11573 GCA_025490895.1 Thaumatotibia leucotreta
AGTTAGTTAATAGTTATTTGTTATACAAGGGTGCAAAGTTGTATTTTACCCGCGAGTATGAAATTGAAACACGAGCAAGCGAAAGGATTCTATAGTTGAACCACGAGCGAAGCGAGTGGTTCTAAAATAGAATCCTGAGCGCAGCGAGTGTTTTAACATACGAGAAGTAAAATACATTTGCACCCGTGTGTAACACAAAACTTTTCCCCTCACTATAGCGAGGAAACTCAAAAAAGGTAATTATTTGTTCACATTACAATCATCATCGGGTTAGTGATAATAATTTTCCAAATGCATCATGTATTTAATGCAAGATTTTGTCGCAGTAAACTTACCACGAAAAAGTAAACGCAGCACGATTTTAACACATTCCTGTAGTTGCACACCAACGCCAATGCATTATTAAATCATTCTCATTCATTATTTTTACAAAACTATAACAGAACACCCTGAAAGTTGTTTAGTTTACTATTTTTATGCGTGTTCGAGTCGGTAAATAAAGATTATAACCTATAATATTCTTTGACAATGTTGACGTTGACATTTTCTGCGTTTTGTGATTGCATCTAGTCATCTTATCATCATTCACTAAAACAATTGTTACTTATGGAATTTTAGGATTTATATGTTAAAGTCATCATATTATATAAAGGTTTGTATTTTACACTAAATTCTCAAACAAATTATTTAATTATCATTAATATGGAACAATTTCCATGAGCATTTTACGTTTTGTTATTCCAAAACCAAGGTCATTACTTTGCCACACAAGTGAATAATATGCGTTTTTACACGTTCGTATTAAAGGATAAACGAGCACTTTACGAGCTAGTGAGGGGAAAAATTATTTTTACTACGCTCACTCGCAAACAACAAATCAATCAATGTTACAATAAAACCAGAAAACATTATTATTTGGCTTTAAAGTTATCTGATAATTAACAATTACAGAAAACAACTTTTAGTCCCATCTTGTAGCCAGGTTTGGTAGCTCATAGCCATAGCTGGCATCCATATGAGAAAAATATTCCTAATTCGAAGTAGACTACAAAATGACAATTCTGTAGTCCCATCTTGTACCCTGGTTTGGTAGCTGGCTTTCAATGAGAAGAATATTCCAGATTCGAACAAAGATTAAACGCCAGCTACTTCCTACGACTTCAGAATTCCCGTTTTCATTCGAATCAGGAATATTTTTCTCATTTAAAAGCAAGCTACCAAACTGGGCTACAAGACGGGGCTATATAATTACTATTTTGTAGTCAGCTTCGAATCAGGAATATTTTTCTCATTTGGAAGCCAAACATGACTACAATATGGAACTAAAGCTTGTTTTCTATAATTGTTAATTATGAGATAACTTTAAAGCCAAATGATATTGACTTGTGGTTTTATTGTAACATTGATTCGGGTCTTAATCGCGTAAAGTTACGTTTAATTTTATCCTGACGTTTCGGGCATGACGTTACACCCGTGGTCGCAGGCAGACTGGCGAGAAAATGTATCAACACCTTCGAGCGGCGCAGGTTTTTCGAACTACACGCACTTGGTCTGGATTATTAGCTGTGGTAGTTCCTATATTGGAGAAACCAAACGCACCATGGCAGAAAGGGTCCAACTAATAATTCTGCTGTGGCTGAGCATTTGTTGGAATCCGGACAAAGCCACTGATCAAGCTCCATAACCCGAACGTCCTCTTAACCGAACGTATACATCATAGCCAAAAAGTACGTGAAGCTAAGCTATTGAAATTAAGAAACATCGGAATTTTTATCAAAATGAGGGGCAAGGATTCTCGTCGTGGAATCCCGTGATTTACAAATGTAAGCGCGGTGAAACATCCATTTCAAAGCCATTGGATGTTGTGAGTGTTGTTTGTAGGCTTAGTGACAACCCGAGCCTAGAAGTGAATAATCAAGACCAATTGCAGGGTAGTTCGAAAAACCAGCGCAGCTCGAAGGTATTGATACATTTTCTCGCCAGTCTGCCTGCGACCACGGGTGTTATGTCATGTCTGGAACGTCAGGATAAAATTAAAATTAAGTTTACACGACTAAGACCCGTTTGTCATTAAAATATCGAGTGTTAATCGTGAAAGTTTAAATTAATATATTGATTGATTTGTTGTTTGCGACTGAGCGCAGTAAAAATCAATTTTAATTAACTATAAAAACCCAGTTGAAATTTATTAAATGGTTTAATTATGCACAGACTGATTTTTAATTTTTGTTAGAACTTCTTCATTGTTCAAATTCAAGGACCGCTTTCTAGAGTTTGTGTGGTAAAGGTAGAGTCGCATATTGTTATTAATTTTCACACAAAACACAACCCCAGTCTCTTCGTATAAACTCTAATCTACCACTGTATCAGTCAAAGTACGAGTATGTTGGTTAATATTGACTTTTCCATGCTATTGAACTCTACTAATCACTCACTTTGTATGAGGGGATATATTTTTTTATAGATATTTCGATGTTGGTGCTACAATGTTACTGACAGTTCATAGTAATGGTTGGTAGACTCGGTCGTTCCCTTCCTCCCTGTATAATTCTGCCGCCATGGCAGAAGTTTAAGATAGTTCGCTTCTGATCAGCCGTTTATAAAATCTGCCAAATCAATTTTGACTCATAAAAATTTTTTTTTTTGCCGCCAAATCTGCCGCCCCTAAAATCTGCCGCTCTAGGCCATGGCCTACTTGGCCTACTGGTAAATCCGGCACTGGGTTTAATACGATTCACACACAAATAACTGTCGCGGTAATTGAAGACAGTATTATGAATGAAAATATGTTTTTTTATTACAGTTCGTGAAATATAAATTGGAAACTTTCTACCTATATTAAAGTAATATAAACATTCAATTTATATTTCTCGAACTATACATAATAGTATATGTTTTCCAACTTTATAGAACCGTTTGTGCAATTTTCACGTTCCGTGTAAAATAAGACGTTTCTCTGGTACTATCGACAAAATTTAATCGAGTAGGCTTAGCACATGATTGATGCGACAATATGTCGCGGCGAGATAGACTATCCGTCCTTCTTTTATTAATATAGTTAGTAAAAGACGGGAAATCAGTCTCGCCGCGACATACTGTCGCACCATTCATGTGCTAAGCGTGCTGGCCCTTCATACGACTTTGTAGTAGTAACATTGAAAGTCAAATTGTTCGGCAATTGCTGCAATTTGACTTTCAATGTTACTATGCTCTTTACAAGCTCTTATGGTGGCTCAGGATTCAATTTGGTCGATAGTAAATTCCAATTATAAGTTTATGTGCAATGTGCATGCGACAGAAGCACCCATCATGGGCAATTAAGTCCCTTTAGTGAATAATAAACCTTAATATACCATTCGTGGCACCTTTTCTTTTGTGTATTGTTTTATTTACTTCGTCCTTTATTGTGTGTCATGAATAAATTAATTTCTATTTCTATTTCTATAATATATAGGTATACTTCAGTCACTCATTAAATATACGAGCATTTTTAGTAAATAGAGACTTTGTTAATTAAAAAATATGTTTACACGAATTGTCACTCATAAACGTCCTCTAACGTACTTAGCATAGTAAGCGCACAAGCGTGGGATTTCATCGTATTAGACTTTTTTTTTAATCATTATTAGTCAAGGTCGTAAGCAATTATTAACGACGGATATTTTATTAAATATATTCAGTAACTTTATAAGCTTGAAGTCTTGATACATAGATCCTTCCATACCTCATTAATCTGCTCAAAATTTCGGATATGTCAAACTACCCATCAACTCATTTAATCGTATTACGGAGCGGTAATACGTACTCGGCACACGCTCTGTGAGCCTAATTTAATGGTAAAGACGAGCCAACACAATTAACCCATATCGCAATGCTGAAGCCAATTAGTGTGCTCCTTATTATCAAGGGGCTAAGGTTCAAAAGAAGCTTTATAAAGACAATAACGTCATACTACATATAATACCACAAATTCAAGTTAACTGACCTAATAAATTCATTGTGCCATAACTATAATTGCTGTGTATGTGAGTTATGCTCTCGGAACGTCTGTTTGTTTCCATTGTAGTGCGTCTTGCGAAATTAGGGCGGGAAATTGTCAAAGCATTTATAAATGTCTATGTATATGTTATAACGCTTTGGTATAGTTCCGTTTTGAGCGGGGAATTTCCGATTAGGTAATAGGTTGCCTTGTGGCTTTTTAGGTTCCTAATATTATTACACTATATTTGATAGCCCATCTTTTCGTGAAAGTTAAGGTTTCTTTTCTATATTGTAACAAAATGTGTGCCTGGTAACATAGTGTCTTACATAGTTTAATCTCCATTAACCATAGATAAGCAGAAAACTAAAGCTGCGACCAAATAGTACATTATCTGCCCCAGCACTTTCTGCAATTGAATGAATGAAAAAAATATAACAAAAAATACATTTCAACATGGTCTGTAGTATTTCATACCAATCTAATGGGTATGCACGTGATAATATTACCACTAAATTATATATATTTTTAAGTGAGGCAAACTATTAGTACATTCTGCCACCACTTAAATTTTGATATTTAGCTGTTGTAAGGAAAATATTTTATGCCAAAGTTTATAGTTAATACTTCCATATAATTCTTGAGTAGGTATATTATTGCATCTCGATTTGTAACACCTACTAGAATGGACCATTCTTATTATACAGTGTGTAAGTCTAATACGGGCGATCAATTTAATCAGGCATGGGATTCATTAGTGTGATCATGGATTACAAGGTTTTTTTAAAGTTACTCTTAATTATGACCCCACAGAATTTTTTTTAAGATTATCGGAGCAGCAATGTAGGTACGAACATTTGTTATTGTTGATATGGCAGTTATGTCATCTGCTTTTGAAATTAGCTGTCATCGAGTGTTTAACTCGCGTATGTTGCTCTACATTCCGCGTCGAATTATTTTGTATGGAAAATTTTGTTGCTCTAATTTTAAGTAAAAGTTATTTGAATGTACTTATTATGTCGTAAACTAACACCCGTTAAGAGCTTCGCCCGTATTAGACTTACACCCTGTATAACAGAACTGTTGTATAAACTATTATTATGCTATTGAAAAAATAAAAGAACATAGTTTAAAATTGAGTGCTACGTTTAGACGACAAAGTTTGCCGAGTCTTTTAGTCGGAACATCAATTTAAATGATCGTGTCGCCCAATAATGAAAACAAATAACCCGATCTGTTTCTCCGGGACCGTTTGATTCAGATTAATATTCCGCATGCTAAACAACACCCGACGATGTTCTAAACAACTGCCAGGTCTAAAGGCAGTTTATTCTATTTCAGAACATAATAAATTGTGCCCACGTCGCTGTGCAACATTTCAGTATAAAGTTTCGGAACCGTTGACAGGTGATATTTTTGGTGAACGGCTAACTAGTCGAAAGAATAACAGTTCTGTCCATCAAAAACTAATTTTGTGGAACTAAAGAGTCAAGTTTTGGGACGGTTTCGGGTGGTTCATTAGCGTATGCAGTTATGCTATTTTAGTTTCATAATTTATCTATGTTTATAGAACGAGTTTGAAATATGTCACGAGGATTTGATTCTCAAACGCCGAGAGCCGTATTTGAATTGAACTATATTTCTGTAATTTTCACGGAAACGCCCGTTTTAAACTCCCTGTCTCAATTAGCTTCAGTGCATTATATACTGAAGTTCATTGTGACAGCAATATGAATTCGGATGTTTCCGTGAAAAGCCGAAGAGAAAGGATTTTACACTACATCTGTACTGGTTTGATCGAATGACCTCCAATTGTATTTGATACTGTTATTATTTGGTGACTCAGTGTTCGAAGTACTGGAGCCTATTACTCAAAAGCTTGTAACTTGTAATACAAACCGTCGCACTTATCTTATTTAAGATGCTAAAAAGAGACTTATTACACGTTAAACTTGCGAAGAACTGTTTTCGGGCGCCTGAAGCTTCTGGGGTGACCACAATTTCTGTTTATCAAAAACGTTTGTTCCTTCGCTATGGAACACACGATCCATGTTTATATGTAGCTACATCATCCCTTAATACCCACAACATGAGGTATTTGTTTACTACTGACATTGTATTTTAATTAATCGATTACAATAAACCATCAAACAGAATTAATGAAAGCAACGTCCCAAAGCGCGTCATTTTAATTCGAAATCAAAGTAACGCCCCCTATCATTAAACAAGCTCACGATAGAATAAATAAAACGGCCCGTCTGTAAATACGCGGGGATGAACACAACTTGCGACCCGCAAAAAAGCTAATCTGAACCATGTTATGTGTACTAGATGTGACACTTAGTAATGTTTAGATACTTATGTTGTTATTATTATCTGAAAATACTGTTGCTATTTGGCTGAATAAATTGAAAACGAATTATAAAAAAAAACACATAATATGATTAAGGTACTGGTCTCACCACGAGCTACTAAGCTATGAACTATGGGCTATAAACACGAACAAAAGATACGCACTCCCGTGTAAATAAAAGAGACACGGCGATACTCGTCCAGCTATCAGCTATCACCGCCGTAGCATACTGTAGATCGCGGTGAGACCGGTGCCTAAATAGCAAATACTTAAGTACAGTACCTATAGGCTTGTTTCACTATCTCCGAATAAAATAATATATCTGTCAGTTATTCTTTTCTTTAATATACCCAGGGAAAAGGTACTTAATGATATTTTTATTTAACGGATATATTTATCTGGAGATTGGGAAACAGGTGTTATAAAATTATACAATTTTAGATTTGGTATGTTTTATTTGCATGATTTAAGAATATACCTATACAATGAAACGTAGGTCCATTTTTTAGGTATTAGCTTGTAAACAAATATTTTTCTAAACAACAATTAACTTTTTAAACAAAATGTTTATAGAGAAAATAGCTTGTGTAGCATTTTTAATTTTCATGTCTGCTTAGTTATATTATTATCCGTATGGACAATTATATTTTTAAAAATGTTTCCCTTTAAATGTATGGTACTCATTAAGAAACGTTGTTTACAAACAATGTTTGTTGGCCTCCGTAGCCTAGTAAGTGTCTGCCCAAAAAGCTGGAGGTTTCGGGTTCAAATCCGGGTGAGGGCATTTTTTGTGTTTGTATCACAAATATTTGTTCCTTGATCATATATCATAATTATCATGGTTGCTTTCTATGTATTTAAGTAAATATTATAAATTACAGGGTGTTTTTTATTTCATTAGCCATATTGCAATATGTGTTGGGTAAAGGCGTAAAAAAATATTTGGTAAAACAAAAATAATCCATTTTTCATTATCCTTTTTGTTATAGATTATTTTTTAAATCCCATTATCTAACGAATGTTTGGTCACTATGATCACTTGCTTACTTTGCGTACTGCCCCACAATCTCATAACTGCCAAATCAGATTGGAAAGGGTGTTTGAGTTTGCAACTTTAATTAACCCGCATAAGGTAACTAATTCAATGCGTTATAACGTACGTAACAAGTTTCCTACGCGTGGTGGGGAATGGAGGTGGAGCTTAACTTGCAGGTAAATCTCACGAGACAGCATTATCAGTCTATCGCATACAGTACTAATAATGAGGGTATTTTGAGTTGCGCGCCGATCTGAGGGTAGTTTGACTCGAGTGCGTTCACGCAAGCGCACTCGTTCTTTGTTTACAGAGTGCTGTACAAATGGCACATGGCATCTTGCGATCAGCCGAGCCAGCATAATTTGACCTCAAGAACGGAGTAACTTAAATGTTCCGTCATACAAACGCGTACTGGTTTTCTCAGATATCGATTCTAATGCACTCTCTAAGCAAATTGAATTGTTGATGACGACGAGCAGGTACAGGTAGGTATGCGCTTGGGCAGTTTTAATCAAATAAAAATCGTGTGTGCATGTAGTTAGGACATTTTATTCATTGTTTAGTGCCGATGGTGGGGTGAGTGACGTCGGCTGATCGGTGCTTGTGATGAACTCCTGATTGGCTAAGACTTAATTGACTACTCAAACCTACTACCATTTTGTCTGCCATCGAATCGCATGGATTGAAACAAACTTGCCTAGTGACCACAAATTATGTTTTTGCCGGATAAAAAACGGAAAAAAAAACTAAAAAAGAGTCTTTTTTTTTCAAAAATTTTGTGTACTGGTCATATCGCGAATGACATATCCAAATTTGGCTAACGACATATCTTATCTTATCTTATCTTATTTGCGGGGCCCTTACGGATACACTTCGACCCATTGGGATCTTTTGTGTAATTGCCCCCTGTTTCGCCTACCCCAGGGATTGTTCTATCAACTCAATATGTTTGAGGATGCACCCTAGCGGTAGCGTTTTGACCTCCTTCGGTTCCAGATAGCCGGTTCCGAAGTCTTTCATCCTTTGTCTGGCGAGGGCATGACATTCGCACATCAAGTGTTTCATTGTCTCTTCTTCCTCGCCACACATTCTACAGTGATGAACTCCTGATTGGCTAAGACTTAATTGACTACTCAAACCTACTACCATTTTGTCTGCCATCGAATCGCACGGATTGAAACAAACTTGCCTAGTGACCACAAATTATGTTTTTGCCGGATAAAAAACGGAAAAAAAAACTAAAAAAGTGTCACTTTTTTTTTCAAAAATTTTGTGTACTGGTCATATCGCGAATGACATATCCAAATTTGGCTAACGACATAACAAACACCCTGTATAAATCGATCGTTTCTTAGTATGTAGTACCTAAGTAGTATAATGAAACCTTAATTGAACTCAAGTACTGGGACTAGGTCAATTTATGTAAGACTATGTACAGTCGACGTCAAAGATATCGTTACGGTTTAGGTGCCAAAAATATATTTACACGAATTTATTGCCTTGACATTAACGTCGTGTAAATATATTTTTGGCACCTAAACTGTGACGATATCTTTGACGTCGACTGTACCATGCTTATTTACTGTCTGCCTTTATGTTGCAAATACATACTCGTTGGTTTGAATCAAACGAACATGGCCCAGGGTAATTTCGATTCGTCATACGTAGAAACGGATGCACCTTCCAGCGAATGCATCTAGGGGCTAATAATTCAACCAGCCAGCACCACAGCGGTCAAAGCTAATTGACTATTTGTGAGTCTTATTGCAACAAGATAAGGTTTATGAATGGTCAGTTATATGTGTTTCCACTACGTGTTACTGTCACCCGCGACACTTCATACGCCAGTAAATCACGCGTCGTAAACTCTGTTCGTATGGCTCGTCACTAAAATTAAAGCTCTTAATGGAGACGAATAGTAGTAAAGACTGTTCATTTACAAAAGTTGAGTGAATATTGTTTTAGACGGTAAAAATCGTAGGTTCTCGACCGGCCATACCACTAAAATGCGCGAAGGCAATCGTTTCTTCCTATTGCGCGTTTAATGGGAAACGTCTACGAGCAATCTAAAGAATGTCTAATGCACTTTCGAAACATACTCGTATTATCCACAAAATAAAACCGCGAAACCATTTAGTAACTAACTTATGTGAAAAGAATATAAATGTATTTAATCTGTGATTTCTATTCACAAAGCAACGCGATCTACACTCGATCATCATCAGCCTATATCAATCGACTGTTGGATGTAGGACTCTCCTATTAACTACGCGTTTGGACGCATTAGGAGGTAAATTCCTGTAATCGCCACACTGGGCAAGCGGATTGTCGATCGCAGTAGTGTTTCCACTATGATGATGCTGTTGGCCATCATCAATCTTGTAATAAACAACTGGTCAGTGACACTTCAATCCCTTCGACTCTTACGACACCCACGGGAAGAATTGGGGTGGTGAAAAATGTATTCTTACTGCCATCACCAAGCGGCAATATTCGATCGACTGATGATAACGCGATTGTGTATGGAGAACGGCATTGTTTATTATTTACTTGTCTTTGGCTTTAATGAGAGAACGAACTACCGGTCCTGAAGCGCCGCAACTATACGTTACATATATTTTTATTACCTGAACCGTGAACGCCCGCGAACCGTAATGGAATATGTTCCGACGGCTATTTATTTATTAGAACTGACAGCGAATTGTCCATAAATAGCAAAATATTTCCGAAACAAATTTGCAAGCGGCCTCTATGAACGCACACAAAGATCGTGTAGCCTGTAGTTTGGGTTGGAAACTTTTGATCCCCTGACATAAATCTCCATCAGAAATAGGGAGGGACGTAACCGGCTTAAGCTTAACTGTGACTAGTGGCTCCGAACCTTACTTTAAATATATTGTAATAATGATAAAATATACTAGTTAATTTTGGCCTCTATTTATTTAGCAGTAAAAAGCGTTTTGTCATAACAACCCTATTTATGTTAGGAATGGGAGCGCGCCGGGCAAATATTGGTTCATATTTCGAATATTTTAGCTAGTTATTTCGGTAAACAGATTTGTATTATTGCCATTATTTGGGACTGGTAATCTTATTTTTGTACTTAGCTAATCTTCTGTTGTTAGTTTTTCTGTTGACGCAATACGCTTTTAATAATATTCTTATACCGGAAGTTTGTTTCTATATTATTTATGAAGAAAATATTTTGTTTTAACGATGTAATTATTAATTTATTCTAAACAATTTTCGACACGATCTAGTTAAGGACGCATTTGCCGAGTCATTTTATTTAATGAACTGAGTTCAAATTATGTAGCACAATGATGTTTGATACATACGACGATAAATTTACGGAAGGGTTAACACAAATTACTAGTCTACAACCCTTTATTTTACTAATTAATTTGTACAGCTGTCACTATGTACCGATGACCGATGTAATGCCTAGGCATTTTATCTAAATCTTATTTAGGATAAATTATATGAAATAGTATATTCCCGATTTCATTCATGGCCAAAAATTTACAGAGATATCCTTGTCATTAACTTCTGACAAATACCTATGGGTATGTCACTTAGTGGTTGAATGACATTCATCATCATCATCATCATCAGCCTATGATAGTCCACTGCTGGATGTAGGCCTCTCCTATTAACTATGCGTATAGACGCATTAGGAGGTAAATGCCCATAATCGCCACGCTGGGTAAGCGGATTGGCGATCGCAGTTATGTGTTCACTATGATGACGCTGCTGCCCATCATCAATCTTTAATCAAGAATGGTCAGTGATACTTCAATCCCTTAGTCGACTCTTACGACACCCGCAGGAGGAGTTGGGGTGGTGACAAATGTATTCTTTCTGCCGTCACCACACGGCCACAAATACACACACATTATACAATATAAAATCATCACGATATTTTTTGTCTTATTTTGTTATTATTTTGCCCATGCCCATTCATTGAAATCTTATTCGTGAAAAAAAATAGATGTCCCATACAAACCCTGGATATTTGTCCCATAGTAAAAGTTCATCACTATGACGTCAGATTGACCCTCTAAAATTCGAGAGTTGAATAAAGTATAGGCAGTAAAGTATACGCAGGTTTCAATCATTTTATGGGATCTTTTTCCGTTCATTGTTTAAAAATGTTATGGCGTGGATTGCGAAAAAATTAAAAGGTTTTCCGTGTTTATTTTTGT
>JALPQI010027328.1:0-10374 GCA_025490895.1 Thaumatotibia leucotreta
GTAGTTTTCCCAAGTCGGATGCTGAAAGCCACGTTTAGCCTCTATGTCAGTGGATTAAGCGTTACCTAATCGGAAACTTTTACCAAACTAAAATAAAAACGTGGGGCGTACGCAATTGTGATTAACTCACTATAGTTATTTAAAAACACATATATAAATCAAGACAGCAATAGTGTAATAAGTTTTGTTCTGGCCTTGATAAAAGCTTTTTACCTCTGTGGATGATTAATTTCAAAATTAAAGCTACAATTACATATTTTGAACTAGTATGTTTCTTTATTTTTAATAACGCCCCACGTTTTTATTTTAGTTTAGTAAAAGTTTCCGATTAGGTAACGCTTAATCCACTGACATAGAGGCTAAACGTGGCTTTCAGCATCCGACTTGGGAAAACTACAGTGATAATAGTTTCATGTGAGTAATCTACAGAAAGTTGCATCTACGGTTAGTTATAACAATTTTTTATTTTCTAGTTTTTGGTGCAATAAAAACCGTTTAACTTAAAACTTTTTTTACTTATTTTATTTTCAAGTTTTTAGTGCAATTTTTAAGTTAATTTCCGATACTATACCGATGTTGTTTGTAATATGTAATACAATTTTGCATGCTAAGTAGCGTTTATACTCTCGCGCTTTCATCACGAATTAAGACACATATGTAAACGTAATGGACATTATTTTATGTGTAACGGGAGGCGAATCCCTGCTGAATAGATATTTTTAGAAATCCATTACCATTTTTTTTTAATTTAATATCTCGATTGACAAATAAAAACCAAAAGCTTCGGCGTGGTTAATGTAAGGTTGAATGCCCGAAGTTTCTCAAATGGACGTGTTATTCATACAATAGGTAAGTACCTTAGATAACAGAGATCTGACAATAAGGAATATATCAATCAATTTGGTTTATTGAGAAATTCAAGTTAAAATTTTTATACAAGTCGAATTTTCAGACTATAAAATAAAAACTCATTCTCTGAGTCGACCAACCGGAGGACCGCAGGTCTGACGGAAAGTCCGACGCGAACCGAGGGCCTAAAGGGTCAATCCATGCAATCTATCAACCGGAGGGCCATAGGCCCGACGGCACTATGGCACGCACTACGTGAATCCGAGAGACTCACACTCTCTATATATCAACTGGAGGACCGCAGGTCCGAGTGCACGTCCTACGTAAACCACCTGCGCTGTCAGCCTACGAGTATCAACCGGAGGGCCGCAGGCCCGACAGCTGGCCCTACACGATTCACTCACGCTGTCACTCTATCAGCTGGAGGACCGCAGGCCCGACGGCTCGCCCTACGCGATTTACTCACGCTGTCACTTTATCAGCTGGAGGGCCGCAGGCCCGACGGCTCGCCCTACGCGATTTACTCACGCTGTCACTTTATCAGCTGGAGGGCCGCAGGCCCGACGGCTCGCCCTACGCGATTCACTCACGCTGTCACTCTATCAGCTGGAGGGCCGCAGGCCCGACGACTCGTCCTACGCGAACTACTCACGCTGTCACTCTATCAGCTGGAGGGCCGCAGGCCCGAATGCCCGCCCTTCGTGAACCACTCACGCTATCACTCTATCAGCTGGAGAGCCGCAGGCCCGACGGCTCGCCCTACGCGAACCACTCACGCTGTTACTCTATCAGCTGGAGGGCTGCAGGCCCGACGGCTCGCCTTTCGCGATTTACTCACGCTGTCACTCTATCAGCTGGAGGGCCGCAGGCCCGACGGCTCTCCCTATACGATCCACTCACACTGTCATTTTGTCAGCTGGAGGGCCGCAGGCCCGACGGCTCGTCCTACGCGATTCACTCACGCTGTCACTCTATCAGCTGGAGGGCCGCAGGCCCGACGGCTTACCCTACGTGAACCACTAACGCTGTCACTCTATCAGCTGGAGGGCCGCAGGCCCGACGGCTCGCCCTACGCGATTCACTCACGCTGTCACTCTATCAGCTGGAGGGCCGCAGCCACGACGGCTCGCCTTACGCGATTCACTCACGCTGTCACTCTATCAGCTGGAGGACCGCAGGCCCGACGGTTCGCCCTACGCGAACCACCCACGCTGCCACTCTATCAGCTGGAGGGCCGCAGGCACGACGGCTTGCCCTACGCGAACCACTCACACTGTTACTCTATCAGCTGGAGGGCCGCAGGCCCGACGGCTCGCCCTACGCGATTCACTCACGCTGTCACTCTATCAGCTGGAGGGCCGCAGGCACGACGGCTCGCCTTACGCGATTCACTCACGCTGTCACTCTATCAGCTGGAGGGCCGCAGGCACGACGGCTCGCCTTACGCGATTCACTCACGCTGTCACTCTATCAGCTGGAGGGCCGCAGGCACGACGGCTCGCCTTACGCGATTCACTCACGCTGTCACCCTATCAGCTGGAGGGCCGCAGACTCGACGGCTCACCCTACGTGAACCACTCACGCTGTCACTCTATCAGCTGGAGGGCCGCAGGCCCGACGGCTCGCCCTACGCGAACCACTCACGCTGTCACTCTATCAGCTGGAGGGCCGTAGGCCCGACGGCTTGCCCTACGCGAACCACTCACGCTGTCACTCTATCAGCTGGAGGGCCGCAGGCCCGACGGCTCTCCCTATACGATCCACTCACGCTGTCACTCTATCAGATGGAGGGCCGCAGGCCCGACGGCTCGCCCTACGCGATTCACTTACGCTATCACTCTATCAGCTGGAGGGCCGTAGGCCCGACGGATCGCCCTACGCGAATCACTCACGCTGTCACTCTATCAGCGGGAGGGCCGCGTGCCCGACGGCCCGCCCTACGCAAACCACTCACGCTGTGAGTCTATCAGCCGGAGGGGCGCAGGCCTGACGGCTCGTCCTACGCGATCCACTCACGCTGTCACTCTATCAGCCGGAGGGACGCAGGCGCGACGGCTCGCCCTACGCGATCCACTCACGCTGTCACTCTATCAGCCGGAGGGACGCAGGCGCGACGGCTCGCCCTACGCGATTCACTCACGCTGTCACTCTATCAGCCGGAGGGACGCAGGCGCGACGGCTCGCCCTACGCGAATCACTCACGCTGTCAACCTATGAGTCTATTAGCCGAAGGGCCGCAGCAATGACATACGGTACTAAACCGTGGTCGCATACAATGGGCCTCATAAGAAGTCTCAAAGTCACCCAAAGGGCAATGGAGAGGCCTATGCTAAGAGTCTCTCTGCGAGATCGGATTACAAATGAGACCATCCGCAGCAGAACCAAAGTAAACGATATAGCTCTTCGAATCGCTAAACTGGAGTGGGCGGGGCTCGTCGCGCGTGGATTGCGTGGAACCGATGGCCATTGGGGCGGTAAGTTTCTCGAGTGGCGGTCACGTACCGGAAGGCGCAGCGTGGGTAGGCCTCCCACAAGGTGGACTCGTGACCTGGTGAAGGTCGCTGGATGCGGGTGGCACAGGGCCGGTCCTTGCAATCTTTGGGGGGGCCTATATTCACCAGTGAACATCTTTCAGCTGATATGATGATGATGATGATAATTAAATCCGTATGTTTCTACCAAATATCTAAAGCAGTACTGCAAAATCGACATATCGCTAAACCTAGCGGTTGTGGCAGGCAGTAACACCTGGAGTATCAGGTTTGAGGAGTTGGATGTTAGTATTAAATTCGCATGTTTCTACTTAATAAGTTTCTAAAGAACTTCTTTAAAATCAAGATGTCGATAAAAGATAAACCTTGCGGTTATTGTAGGCAGTACTGCAGCATCAGGAGTGAGGAGTTGGAAGTCAAGATCAGGCTGTTAGTATTTGATTATGCCAAACATGCTATACTCTCATTTTCACGTGTCTAACACTCTCGGTTAAGGTAAGCAGTACGTCTGCAGCATCAGGCTTTGAGGGTACAAGGATACAAATATTATAATATTGCATTGTCATGGGAACTGGACACGAGTTCCAAATTTCATTAAATTTGGTGCAGTAGAAGTGGTCGAAAAATCGATCACAAGATTTGAAGCATCGACGACAGTTGATACGCGGTGAAGTTAATAAAAACCGTTTAAAAACCTCGCATGATTTGTGCATGAGCCCAAAGAGTGACAGAGAGCGAAAACTACGATACGCTACTAAGCGTTAGCGATTGGCAATTTGGCTAAGCATCCTGCTCGTTTATCGATTGAGCTACAATTTGAACGATCCCTGAAAGCTATAAAACTTCATAAGCTTACAGTACAGTTTTTAATGCAGTGACCGGAACTAAATGTACCTCTTGTTTTTCCATCACACCTATTATGCAATAGCACTAGCGTTTCTAAAGCACTTTATTTTATACCCATAGCATAACACATGCCATTATAGACCTGTCCGTCAAAGCATCATGACACAAAATCGTTCGAATTTTCAAAAGTATGAAAGACGTTATGATTCTGACGCGATTGTGATTTTAAAACGTAGCAACTCTTAAATTTTCTATTTCATATTTTGTTTCTAACGGTAATAAGAATAGAGTTTATTTTTCAATGAATTCGTATTGAGTTAAGCCGTTTCAAATATAGAAAACAGATTTTCGGCTTTCGATTGCGGACAGACGTGTGTTCTGGGATTACGAGTATTTCAATTGCGATATGATGAAAATGTATGGGATTTGTATGTGACTTATGACTTTTAGTATCTGAAACGTTTTTGGGCGATAAGGGCTCGGGATACACGAACGGACAGCTTCGTCGGAGTGTGAGGAATAGGCTTTATTTGTGACGTCATAATGTTGGGTACCGCTTTTTGCCCGATTTAGTAAGTTTTGGTAACAGAGCATGAAAGATATATAATAATATCTTCAAGGCAAGAGTGAATAGGTATCTCATACGTAATCTCCACCGTACCTACACTGTATCATCAATTACCAGCAGGTATGATCGTGGTCAAACATCTACCTCATCATCATCAGCCTATGAGAGTCCACTGCTGGACGTAGGCCTCCCTTATTAACTATGCGTATAAACGCATTAGGAGGTAGATACCTATAATCGCCACGCTGGGCAAGCGGATTGGCAATTGCAGTAATGTGTCCACTATGATGACGCTGCTGCCCATCAATCTTTTATCAAATAATGGACAGTGACACTTCAATATTAGTTGACACTTAATACACCCGCAGGAGGAGTTGGGGTGGTGACAAATGTATTCTTATTGCTGTCACCACACGGCTGAACGTACCTATTCTGAATTAAAAAAAAACAACCCTTTAACGGCAAGGCAGTAGGTGAATATCTGAGCGTTTTAACCACCTAATTTTGGTGGCATCATTTCTGCCGAAGATTCTATTCGTTACAATGTGCTACTTTGTCATTTGAAGGAGGCATGGTACCTTATACAAATGACGAAGTATAACATTGAGACGTTTAGAAACTTCGGCAAAAATGATGCCACCAAAATTGGGCAGTTGAAACGCTGAGATATTCACCTAATAATGCGATAACAATACCAAGAATTCTTAATCACAATTCTAGAAATTTCTCTTCGGTAAACTGCTCGCAGCCTAAATGTTAGACGGACCATTACTCGTGTTTTCGCTTAATGGCATTATCCTGCATGGGATTGTATTCCTTAATTAGTGTTGTAGCTGAACAAACATGCCTAATGAGACCCTGAGACGAACCCGAAATGTTTCGCAATGTTGCCGTAAACTTCTAGATTTAAACGTTTATCTACGAACGAATGGAAGCCACACGCCATACTAAATTACCTTTCAAAAACGGTTCTGAATTTTAGTTGATAAGTGTCATCCCCTCTTCAATGCATCACGGTAATGAATTTCAATATCAACCAATAATAAAATAAGTAAAAAAAGTTTTAAGTTAAACGGTTTTTATTGCACCAAAAACTAGAAAATAAAAATTTATTGTATCTAACCGTAGATGCTATACTTTCTGTAGATTAGTCACGTGAAACGATTATCACTGTAGTCTTCCCAAGTCGGATGCTGAAAGCCACGTTTAGCCTCTATGTCAGTGGATTAAGCGTTACCTAATCGAAAACTTTTACCAGACTAAAATAAAAACGTGGGGCGTACGCAATTGTGATTAAGTCACTATATATTTAAGAACACACATAGAAATCAAGATAGAAATAGTGTAATAAGTTTTGTTCTGGCCTTGATAAAAGTTATTTACCTCTGTAGAAGTGATGGAACAGATGGATGATGAATTGCAAAATTAAAGCAACAATTACATATTTTGAACTTGTACGTTCTTTATAATAACGCCCCACGTTTTTATTTTAGTTTGGTAAAAGTCTTACGCTTAATCCACTGACATAGAGGCTAAACGTGGCTTTCAGCATCCGACTTGGGAAGACTACAGTGATAATCGTTTCACGTGACTAATCTACAGAAAGTATAGCATCTACGGTTAGATACAATAAATTTTTATTTTCTAGTTTTTGGTGCAATAAAAACCGTTTAACTTAAAACTTTTTTTACTTATTTTATTTTCAAGTTTTTAGTGCAATTGTTAAGATAAGTTCCGATACTATACCTACTTATCTTGGATCAAAGATGTTGTTTACAATATGTAATACAAATTATGCATGCTAAGTAGCGCTTATACTCACGAATCACGACACACATGTAAACGTAATGGACATTATTTTATGTGTAACGGGGAGGCGAATCCCTGCTGAATAGATATTTTTAGAAATCCGACACTAAAAAAATGTTATTAAATATCTCGATCGACAAATGAAAACCTAAGGCTGGGCGTGATTAATGTACCTAAGCTTGAATGCCCGAAGTGTCTCAAATGGACGTGTTATTCATACAATAAGTACCTACATTAGATAACAGAGACCTGACAATAAGGAATATATCAATCAATTTAGTTTATTGAGAAAATAAAGTTAAAATTTTTATGTTGTACACAATACACAAGTCGAATTTTGAGACTATAAAATATAAACTCGTTCTCTCAGTCGACCAACTGGAGGACCGCAGGTCTGACGGAATCACTCTATCAGATGGAAGGCCGCAGGCCCGACGGCTCACCCTACGAGAATCACTCACGGTGTCACTTTATAAGCTGCAGGCCCGACGGCTCACCTTACGTGATCCACTCACGCTGTCACTCTATCAGCTGGAGGGCCGCAAGCCCGGCGGCTCGCCCTACGCGATCCACTCACGCTGTTGCTCTATCAGCTGGAGGGCCGCAGGCCCGACGGCTCGCCCTACGCGAACCACTCACGCTGTCACTTTATCAGCTGGAGGTCCGCAGGCCCGACGGCTCACCCTACGCTATCCACTCACGCTGTCACTCTATCAGCTGGAGGGCCGCAGGCCCGACGGCTCACCCTACGCGATCCATTCACTCTGTCACTTTATCAGCTGGAGGGCCGCAGGCCCGACGGGTCGAGCAAAATTTCGTCATATAATCGTCGCGGAAACGTAACATATTCAGGCTTTTAGCTAATGAAATTGGTCATAAAAACGTAATAATTACGTTTATATAACGCGATTTGGGCCCAAATTACTCAGCTTTTTAGCCATATAAAAGCCATTTAACTGAAACTGCCACCACTTATTAGTCATATAATAATCATCGCCGTGACCACTTTATAGCTAACTAGCTGTATAATATATGACTCTTAAGTCATATAAGAAAGTCGTATAAACGTGTAGGTATATGACGTCTTATACGACTATTATGCTATTGCTGTATAAGTTGGCTTTATACGACAGGTACTGTGTAATTTGCGTTTATATGACTTTTATACGACATATTGCTGTATAAGCTGGCTTTATACGATAGGTACTGTGTAATTCGCGTTCATATGACTTTTATACGATTTATTAGCTGAGTAACCACGATGTTATATGACTGTTTTGCTAGTTGGGGCCCTACGCGAACCACTCACGCTATCACTCTATCAGCCAGAGGGACGCAGGCCCGACAGCTCGCCCTACGCGATCCACTCACGCTGTCACTCTATCAGCTGGAGGGCCGCAGGCCCGACGGCTCGCCCTACGCGAACCACTCACGCTGTCACTCTATCAGCCAGAGGTCCGCAGGTCCGACGGCTCGCCCTACGCGATCCACTCACGCTGTCACCCTATCAGCCGTGACTCTATGAGTCTATCAGCCGGAGGGCCGCAGTAATGACATACGGTACTAAACCGTGGTCGTGTACAATGGGCCTCGTAAGAAGGCTCAAAGTCACCCAAAGGGCAATGGGCTAAGAGTCTCTCTGCGAGATCGGATTACAAATGTGACCATCCGCAGCAGAACCAACGTAACCAATATAGCTCTTCGAATCGCTAAACTGAAGTGGGTGGGGCTCGTCGCGCGTGGAACCGATGGCCGTTGGGGGGGCGGTAAGGTTCTCGAATGGCGGTCACGTACCGGAAGGCGCAGCGTAGGTAGGCCCCCCACAAGGTGGACTCACGACCTGGTGAAAGTTGCTGGATACGGGTGGCACGGGGCCGGTCCTTGTGGCAATCTTTGGGGGAGGCCTATATTCACCAGTGAACGTCTTTCAGCTGATATGATGATGATCATGATAATTGAATCCGTATGTTTCTACCAAATATCTAAAGCAGTACTTCAAAATCTACATATCGCTAAACCTAGCGGTTGTGGCAGGCAGTAATACTGGAGTATCAGATTTGAGGAGTTGAACGTTAGTATTAAATTTGCAGGTTTCTTTTCTACATATACTTCATATCTAAAGAACTTCTTTAAAATCAAGATATCGATAAAAAATAAACCTTGCGGTTATTGTGGGCAGTACTGCAGCATCAGGAGTGAGGAGTTGGAAGTCAAAATCAGGCTGTTAGTATTTGATTATGCCAATCATGCTATACTTTCATTTTCACGTGTCTAACACTCTCGGTTAAGGTAGGCAGTACGTCTGCAGCATCAGGCTTTGAGGAAACAAGGATAAAAATATTATAATATTGCATTGTCATGGGGACTTGATAAGAGTTCCAAATTTTATTGATTTCGGTGCAGTAGAAGTGGTCGAAAAATCGATCACAAGATTTGAAGCATCGACGACAGTTGATACGCGGTGAAGTTAATAAAAACCGTTTAAAAACTTAAACCACCATTTAAAAATAGTTGTGATTGGTCCATGACTATATTCTATGTCAAATATGTTGCGTTAAATTGCGCGGTGTTAAAAAAAGCGCAATGTCCTGCCCATCTTAGCACGATTGAACAGTTGTTCTTGGGGACATTTTTGAGCTGGCGTTAGATGTCCATGTTATACGGTGGCACAGGTTGTTCCAACACGTAAGACGGAGACCAAACTATACCATTCGTCAACAGAATTAAAAAAAATGTAAACAAACCTAGAAACTTGCATTATTCCATAATCACGCACTTTTAGAACACAATTTTGGTTTTATTACCAACTTTAAACCTTGAGTTCACAATCATTTTTAGTTAAATTTATTGATATTTATTAGTCATCATCAGCCTATGATAGTCCACTGCTGGACGTAGGCCTCTTCTATTAACTATGCATATATAGACGCATTAGGAGTTAAATGCCCATAATCGCCACGCTTGGCAAGCGGATTGGCGATCGCAGTAATGTGTCCACTATGATGACGCTGCTGCCCATTATCAATCTTTTATCAAATAATGGGAAGTGACACTTCAATCCCTTAGTCGACTTTTATGACACCCGCAGGAGGAGTTGGGGGTGGTGACAAATGTATACACGGCATCATATTTATTAGTATTAACGTAATAATATATCTGCGAAAATGTTTCACGATACGTGTCAAAGACGTCAAATGCTATCGAAAGTAAGCCATATTTGTTTATTTTTTTGTATCCTACTATCGATTGGTACACCTACTTATTTATTTATAGTTTATTGCGCAATAAATAAAGTACAAATGGCGGACTTAATGCCCAAAAGGTATTATCTACCAGTCAACTTTTGCGCCAAGTAATAACTTTTATTGGGAAAAAAATCGGATGGTTAACATTGAGTTACTATAACTGTTAAATACTGAAAAGCTAAACCCAAGCCATTTTTCTTGACTAAAGTGTTCCCGTGTGTCAATTTTAAAGTTTTGTTAAAGTTTTGCACCCCATAGTTCCGACCCCCTAATAATAACACACTGTATACCTACGATAAATATATTAGATACCTTTAAAATAATATAAATATATGAATAATGTGTCGGTGCAAATGCAAATAGAAAGGTACCTAGTCATGGTGTATAAAATGGTATTTATTAAAGAAAATTTAAATTCTATTTTAAGAGACGTGCACAAGTACCTTCCCATGTGCACTGACACATATTTACATTGTAGTGAAGTAATCACTGAAATATATGCATCACACCATTTGCTATAATTTCCATGAAGGCGCTGAACTTAAAGCATTCAAAAAAATAAAAA
>JALPQI010027330.1:0-14930 GCA_025490895.1 Thaumatotibia leucotreta
ACTGTCACATATTGGACTAAGGTAAATAGGGTTCAAACTCTTCCAATTAGTCTCCTTTACCACCTCCAGAAATTCCTACATCGTTATCCCAAACACCCTGTATATAGGTACGAACTAGAACAAGGTACTTAACCTTCCATACGCTATAAATATTATGTAAGTCTAAGGCCTGAGTAGCGAGCGTCGAGCGGCGCGTAGGGCAGGGCGGACAGCGGAGCGTCGAGCGTACAAGGGATTTGGACAGCGTGCACTCAGGCCTACTACTGCGAAAATCGAAATTCGTAAATTTCGAGGATTTTTCTCGGTCACTCAAACGAAGGCGTCATTAGAGTGAGAGAGACAAATCCTCGAAATTTGCGGATTTCGAAGTTCGCGGTAGGCCACGCGCAAACGTTTACATTTGTTTAACATGTACCCCTCGAGCGACTACTCAGGAATCAGAGTAAGTCTATTATAACGACTTTACCTTAGACTAAGTCTAAGGCCTGAGTAGACGTTCAAGCTGAGCGTCCGGCGGCGCGTCCATGTTAAATAAATGTAAACGTATGCGCCGCCTGAGTGCACGCCGGTCTATTCGCGTGAACGCTCAACTGGCCGCCGCTCGCTCCGCTGGACGCCTGTCGCTCGTCACTCAGGCTTTACACTTAGACTAAGGTAACCTACCTTATAATAGGGTAAGAGTAGGCTGTGTCGCATGGAACGCGAATCCACCCCGCTTGACGAGAGCCATGCCTCGATCAGGAGGAAGAAAGTTCGGACGCGGGTACGACGCGATCTTTTTTGAGTACAGCTCCAGCGCTATTGGGTCGGTTGTTCGCTGGAATCATTTTAGAACAGGTGGCATGAATCCGTTCGAATGTTTGAGGGTGGTTTCTCTGACACGTCTTCGGTTACCCGCTGCTGGCGACGTTTCAGAGAAACTACCCTCAAACATTCGCGAACAAAACATTCGAACGTCGTCGGCGGCGGACGCGCGTCGGTCGCCGGTCGCCGCCCAGAAAACCCACGGCCTAGGACACCATTAACGTGACAGCAATAACGTTAAACGATAAATGGACCCATCATAAACCTACAGGGTGGTTTCTATAGGTATCATCCCGATCAATCATTTCATATAATTTTTATATGGAAAATGTAACGCTATTCCAGTGACCAGGGCCCTATCCCACAAAGGTTACAATTGTAAATTACAATTTACATATTACATATATGTAGATAATACATGCGAGCGTATCACAAAAATTACATATTACAAATTTGTATCGGAAAATTTCTACAAATATGTAATTGTAGTGATAAATTTACAACTCGGTGTATCACAAAACTTTACATATTACATGTGGTTTTCCGGGAAAATTTACATATTTGTAGTCTACAATTGTACGTAAAAGTTTTGTGTTACGATGAATTGTAATAAAATGCGTACAATTTTGTAGAATTGTAATAGCTACAAATCTACAATTCTATCACCGCGTGTAAAAAGTACTATCTCATTACAAGAGTTCCATTCTACCGCAACACCATGTCGAGTACGTGTGATAGTACCTAGTAGTAGCGAAGAAAATGTAGTTGTCAGACGCCAATGAACGTATAAAGAACGAGTAAATTTGACTTTATGCGACTGATTTCACGTTTAATCAATGATTTAGAGTGAGCAAATCTACGGTGGAATATTTACTACAGGCTATTGGTCCGAATCTGCAACATGAAACAAGAAGAAATTGTGCTCTAGACACAAAACAACAACTGCTTATAGTGTTACGTTGGTTGGGGTCAGGTTCTCAATACCATGTAACAGGGTGATGCTCACGGTGTTTCCAAAATGACAATGTGTCGTTCTGTTCAAAGAATTTCTACAGTAATAGTACAAAAAAACTACTAGGAACTGAAGTATGTTGGCCAACAAATACAAACTCTATATCACAGGAATTTGTCAAATTTACAAATTGTAATAAATACAATTTTACATACCTATTACATAAATATGTAAATTGTAAAAACTACATTGACACACCACCCATTCTTTGTGTTACGGTGATTTGTAATGCATATATTTGTAGAATACAGACTTGTCGCTTCTACATATTTGAAATATTTGTGGTACGTTTTTATGTAAACAATTCTACAAATTTGTCACATTTTACATATGTAAAGTTTAGTTGGATAGGGCCCAGGCTCTAAGACTCATGCGACCCCTGTAACCGTAGGTACTATGAGTTGGAAAATATCGGTTACGTTAGGTTTTGCTCGCTACGCTACGTAAAGCAGGCCATCGCGCTCGCTCGAAAATTGGTAGACCATACTTTTAATTTTTTTTTTCTTTTGACGCCATCAGATAGATAGGTATATCGGATCGGAGCAGCCAGTTCAGATACTTCAGATTATGATGGTGCCACTTTTGCCGCTAGCCAACAACGATATAAACTATAAACACGGGACCATCATAAGCCTACCGAGTACAGACCTCTATTGGCATTAGAGTACATGAGTATCTGATGGCGACTGTACAGTGACGTAGAGGGAAAAGAGAGGGAGTAAAAAAACTAACCCTGAAATAATCCTTGTTATACAGCACATCTTCCACGCCAACCTTCAGCTTGCTCTTCAACAGGTCGCCAAGCGACCTGATGGTGACCGGAGGAGCCCGCAGCAGCGTAGATACCACCAGCGCGTTGTAGTATTGGTACACGAACAAGGAGAAGAGGAATGACGAGAATAGGAGCAGCCGCACTGACGTTGCGCGGAGGTTGACTGTCATTCCTGAGATTTGCATACAAAAACTTATAAGGGATAATCGATAACTTCGAAAATAGTAATCGTGTATGTCTCTGTCATTCCAACGAAGGCGTCATCAGTGGTGATACTGATAAATTATTAGATTTTTTACGATTTTAGAAGTAAGTAAGCGGTAGACTGAAGCTTAACGCGGAGTCTGGCCGAAGTAGTTTTTATCATGGCGCATATAGCGAGAGAGGGTAAGGCCTTTAAGTTTTGCCTAACCGCATCATCATCATAATTTATCTTGCCATGCCCATGGAAAATTTTCCTTCAATCCTGCCTTTCATCGACAGCCTGCAATCGAGGGATGCGACCTGGCCACAGCTGCAGTAGCGGAAACGCAGGAATAGCGACATCATACTATTCTACAGGAGGAGCATCATACTATAGAATATGAATCATATCGTTTGAATAGGTATTCCGTTAGTAAGGCCTGAGTTTGAGTGCGGCGAAGCGTGCACGGTCGAGCACTCAAGGGATTTGAACGTCTTGCACTCAAGCCAATCGTTTGCCATTTGCTTAGTACTATGAACGCCACGTCGCACGCACCTCTCGAGCGTCTACTCAGGCCTTACACTTATTGTTAGCTATTTCACACCATCGTGTGGCACAGCCCTTACCCTGCTGACACACTGCACTCCAAATCGACAGTAGGGCCAGACTCGCAGATAAATCCCCATCGTCTCCAGCCATCCTTGTCGCTTTCAGCTTTATCATAACGCATAAGAGCGAGCCAGCAATCGCCAGGATAGCCAATATGCAGAACCAGACGATATCAGACAGTGGTCGTGTGTAGATAGTCAGGAATCCACCAGGATGCTTTGGGTGACGGAAGATGAAGCAGGGTCTAGGACATAAAAATATTTATAGGATTTACTTAATTGAATTTAGGATTTAATCTTACGTAACATAACAACATATTTTGGTTATGATGCAGACCATTTATCATCATAACAGGGCTAATGGATCACGCAATTCACGCTCTGTGTGAATTTCCTCCTGCGAATTTTAGGCTGGAAAACTACCTTTCTAATGAGCAATGGACTGAAGTATGGGGTTCTTCGAAAAAGAGTATACTTATTGTTTTTAAAGTATTAGGTATACCGACACGCATGCCGAGAGCCTACGGTAGTTGGTCACCGTTGAATTGACAACCTCCTCCTTTTTTGAAGTTGGTTACAATTGCCTTTATTGTCGTAACCACCGCCAAGCTTGTTTGCCAAAAAAAGTGAGGGTCAATAATTTACCAATTTAGTGACGATGACGAGTTGGCGCGATTCTGTGACAATAGTATTAAAAGGCATAGGGACATAAGTAGGATCTCTGAAGAAGCAGTTCTAAACCAATAAAATACTAAAACCCTCTTATTCATAAACGTCTCTTAACTTAGCAAGCCGCTAAATATTGTTTGTTCCTTTCAGTCTGATAGACATATTGATGAGACCGAAATGGACAGCGTAACTTAGCGGCTTGCTTAGTTACCTACGAGACGTTTAGGAATAAAGTTTTACTTAGAAGGCCAAGTAGCCGTGACGTAGTGAATGAACTTCGCCCGGTCAGCCCGGATGAAGACTGGTGTGCCGCCGATATCCGTCTCACCCCTT
Organism: Thaumatotibia leucotreta; assembly: GCA_025490895.1. NCBI lineage: Eukaryota > Metazoa > Arthropoda > Insecta > Lepidoptera > Tortricidae > Thaumatotibia > Thaumatotibia leucotreta. The sequence goes on from JALPQI010027330.1 coordinate 4,383, forward strand.
TGGAGAGTGCCCACCATGCCATCGAAGCTGCCGTTGGTTAGGTAGCCCCAGGAGTTCGTTCGTTGGAGGACATAGCTAAAATAATGGCATATTTTACATTTTAATGTTAGGAGGAAATAAGAGTATCTGTAAATGGTATAACACCTTAGCCATGACATTGACTGACGGGGCTGAAAACCATACGTGCGAGTGGGAGTTCGGATCGGTCTCTCGCTCCAACTTACGGAGTCCCTCACCACCGTCGCTGGTCGCGCGAAGTCGTGGGCAGGCTGTTAAATAGATACCTACCGACCTAAGAGGCCCTTGGCTCAAGTAATATTCACCACACACATCACATCATATCAGACTCTCTACTTAGAATGGTGTACCGAACTATTTGGCCACTTTGACTAACGACTCCGCTTCAAAGTATTTGACGCTGACTATTATGTACTAGCCTAGGTAGCCAACATCGTTTTCCTAAACTTACCTGAAGTTGTACATTTCCTTCAAATACATTAAAAGCGTGAAGTATTTAAGCTTATGCAAGGAATCCAGCTCAGGCTTCAAGCGGCTTATATACTCTTCAAACGTCTGGTGGCCAATACTGTGCGTCACAACCACCGCGCTTTTCAGCACCACTCCATCTAAATTAGTCCTTTGACGCCGTACCATATGTAATTTTTTATTCCAGTACCCAACTGCCTCTACACGGTAACGCCCGTTTGTGAAATAGCCAGTATTATAAACCTCGTAAATATCATAAGCTTTCTCGTGCTGAGAAAACAAGGTAACATCTGAATCAATTTCTATTGGATATGTGGATAACACTTCCGATGTAGAATATAAGTCATTAGTGAAGATAAGCAAAGAAAACTGAGCCTTCTTGAATAAATTGGAATCAAAATGCTCAAACACTTGTGTCCAATTTTCACAGGACGATTTTAGTACAATCCCCACTTTATCAGAGGCAGGTTTAAAGTGTGGTGCCTTCTCAATCTTAAAATTTGACACTCTGAGATCAATTTTGTTCAAAAGCTTTTGTGTGGAAATGATATCTTCAGGATTTGAACAGTGAAATATTGTTCCAAAATATAAATTCTTGTGTTTGAAGACATCTCTGATGATATTAATTTCTGCTGTTGAAAATATGGCAAGAATAGCATTGTATGCAGTCAAGTTCATGCTCACGTTTCAGAGACTATGAACTAGAATGGCTGAAACCAATCAAATATTTCTAATGGGTATCTAGATGACAAGAAAATTATGCCTGATATCTGACTGTTGACTATTACTGTCAGTAGGTAATTTGCATATTAAAATACTAGCAAATTATCTATCATAGATGGATGCAATTTAAAACGAAAAAAATTCTGTGGCCAAAATCATTTAATAAATAATAACACTAGCATTAGTTCAACAAACACATGTTACTTGTATGTTGCAAATACATCTTGAAAGGGGAAGCTAGCTTTCTTTGGCTGCAGAAGATCAGACAAAAAGCAAACGGTTCCAGCTAGACCTTCATACAGTGTCTCCGGGTTGTCGGGAACCCTTGAATCTGTCAGGAACAGTTCGGAATTCATAAAGTCAGCGAAAGCTTTGGCTCTATGCAAATACTTATGATCATTTGTAAGTCTGTAAAGCAGCAGGAAAACATAACCATTTCCAGCAACACCATGGCAAATTCCAGGGCCTTTCATCAGTAAGCCTTTGTTCCATACATTTTCTCCAGCTCGGATACATGCATCCAAATACTCATTGTTTTTGTACACAAGGTACGCTTTAGCCATGAGGTAGATAACCCCGGGAGAGCCATGACACCAGTGCACAAGCCTATGTTCCTTTTGGTCCAGTTCCTCCATGCATGTTGGCCAGTTACCATCTTCAGACTGTATTGACACCAGAAAGTCAATTGAACTTTTTATGTCCTTAGCTGCTACAACATCACTTTCCAGAAAGCCTGGCACAGTCAACAACATCTGCAGTATAAAACTGATGCCATGAGCCGCGCCTAAGTAATGAGTATTATAGTAATGATACATCAATGGGCAAGAAATATTGTGTTTTCTAGCATATTCCTTACCAGAGTTCACAATAATCTTACAAATTTTGTGCATTTCGGCATTAGTCAACACTTCCATATTCATTTCACTTGCCATCCACAGCGCTCCAGCTAGATACCCAGAGCGCCCAACGAAGAATTCATCTCCACCGCATTTGAGAAAATTGGGATTCAGATAAGAGTTATAGAATTGTTTGTAGCAGTCAACCATGTCCTTGTAGGTTTTGTCGCCGATGCTATGTTTGATAACACTGGCCAAAGCGTAAGTACCGGCATCGCCGAGTAGAAAAGAGGTTTTGTCCTGAGAAGGGTGCTGTAGAACAACATTTAAATACTCAACGGCTTTCCCGCGATAGGAATCCTTTCTATCGGCAAGCTTCTCGTTTTGGGATAAGTAGTAAAACATGTATGCGACGCCGGCTATGCCGACATACAGGCCTCCGTCGACATGTTTAGGCGACGGCGGGAGTCTCTTCAAAATGGTATTAATGTGCTCATCTATCTGTGGGCGTACTTCTTCCTTACCAATGACCACCTTACCCTCCGTGTAATCAGTAAGCGTGTTTGGAAAGTATCTGACCATCTCTAAGCGGCCAAACGTCTGATTTCTAATGCAGGCGAAGAGGTTTTTAAAATTTAAATGTTTGAATATTTTTCGTGCATTCATGCAGATATCTCGAGTATTTGATGCCTCCTTAGCTAACGTTCAATATACTTTTCAAGACCAACTTCAATTTTATTGAAGCTTTGATGATGAAAATCATAAAGAATCTTCTCTTCTATATTTTTGTAGTGTTTTGTTTTTCTTTTTTTGACACTTTTGACTTTTGACATTTCACTCTGGACGCCGTTTAAGCTTAAAATAAAAACGCGGATTACCTATATTCAATTATTGTCACAAATAAAACAAACAAATTATTATAGTGTCCTTATTTTCTTACTGATCCCTCCCAAAATGTATCATTTTGTACATGAACGATAACCATCATACATATTCATCATGTTTGCAAATAAAATAATATCGTATCAATCTAGGTTCGCCACGAGTAGTGTAAATGATATTTTAATATCGCTACCAGTCCACTTAGAACAAACGTGCCCAAAAGCATTAAGTTTACTTGGTACGTACATCACGGTCACGGGTAAGGTACATCCATTCTAGGTCATCTAACCGCAGCCACTCGCAAACTTGCTATTTTATTGCAACTCATCGAAATTCAATGGAAATTCGTTAAAATCGATTCAAGGTCGTTGATACTGTATCTAAGCAACGATTTGATATGTTGATGAAATGGACCAAAAATGCCTTTTCGTATAGACTTATTTTTACCAAAACAGAATCAATGGGGCCAATTTATTATAGTCCTATACAAGTGTTTAAAACTTAGTTAATACGTGTAGTTAAAATACTAATGCCTATCACATTCAGTCGTGGAAACGTAAGTGTTATTTTTAAATATCACAGTAGATAATTTTATCGCATATTTATTTTATCGTTAGACGATCGGTAGCCAAACCAAACTAGCTTATCCTTATCATACCTAAATATTCAAAACATTGGTTCCGCTTAGCCGCTCACAGTCATGAGGTATCGTTAATTCGTTACCTCTCTGGTTTTATTTGTGGCACGAAGGGAGAATAGGTAGCTGCTATGCTACGCGCTACAAGATTAGTTTGTCGTTGATAAGTATCCTACTTAAGTACCTATTAGCCCTAAGTCAACCTACTCATAAATATTATTAGGGTAAAAGCACCAATAACTATCCTCTATATATAAAACTAAAACAATGTAAAATTTTGTCATGCTACCTATTTGTACATGAATTCTAACACACGTGCACGATGTAATATTATTATCTTCTTTAGATCGCTAAAATTATTTCAAATTACAATATCGTTATAAAAAAAAGTATCCGTAATAGTGAATCTGGAATGATTCAACAAACAAACGGCTGAGTTATTTTATTGGTTACTTAGTTGGTAATTGGTAATACTGTAATGCTAACTGGGGAATAATAAAGTGTAGTATTTTAGTAAAATTATTTTTTTCACGTACAAGTAATATTTTGCCATTCATACGTTTTTTTTGTAGATAAGCTGCACACTAAATATAATAAAATCTTCGTAAAGAGTGATTGAAATATCCAGTTGCATGGAATTATGATAGTATTTTATTGATGAAAAGAGGGTGGTAAGTACGGAACTACTAACGAGAGTGTTAGAAGCCCGACACCGTAGGCGGAGGGCTTTTAATGACTTGAGTTAGTATTCCGCTTACCGACCGTGATGCATACAATGTTCTTCATCACACTTGCAGACAAAAAAAGTTTTAAAACAAAATTTACTATTACTCCCTAGGGAATTTCACTTTTCTATTACTCCCGCTACGCATGCAAGCAATGGCGGGCTTAGACAGCAAGTGTGATGAAAATTAGATTTTACTTGATCAATATGAATAGATACTAATAAGATTGTCATTAGAACCTAGGTATTTAACACTGGTAGCATTCATAAGAATGAATCATACATGTTAATATTTGCTACTCCCATCAGGATTCATGTTTCACATGTAATATGTTGTTCATGAGTGCAATTAAATAAATAAACTATAAAAGCCCTTTTATTAATACTAAACTTCGTTACTGACAGGTACGGAAGATAGCATTTCGCACCCGAGGCCGTTCAGCTCAGTCCCTCGATGCTGGCGCTCGAGACCCGGCCGCGGGCGGAGAACGCCTGTTCCTGCAAATACGGCCTGCTCTTGCGGATCATAGGGCTCCTATACACCGGTCTAATACTTTGCTCACATGGTAAGCACATCAGCGTAAAGGATATTTAAATAATTATACCTATTTATAATTTTTTAGCATTATAACATAACTAACGTGAGACTCAAACATATTTAAATATTAATCAACCTACCTTACTTACCTATTTAGAAGGTGTAAATCAATTTTATTGGTCCATATAGGTATAATCGTTATTAGAAGGGGTCGGAACTATCGGTGCAAAACTTTAAAATTGACACATGGGAACATTTTAGCCAAGAAAAATACGAATAATATTGAAAAATCTGTATCCAATTTTATTCCCTATCTCGGAATCTTCAACTTACTATGTGTGGATGTGTTAGTTATGTATATTTTATGGATGTATGTGCTATGTCAAGTCCACTTGAGAAGTTTTGTTAGTTTTGCACCCATAGTTCCGGCCCCTAGTTATTAGCAAAAGCAGAAATGTGTAGGGTAAAAGTATCAGTAGCTTGAATAAAGGAATTATTTATTACGTTACCTACTTTAGAGTCTATTACGTTACGACAAGGTAAAATATAAAATACGGCTGTTGTGCACCTCGTAGTATAGCAACAAGCAACATGGTACGTAATTCGTGGGCATAATATTAATTTCACTTATACAGTGTGTGTCTTTGATAGCGACATTGCTTTTAAGTAACAATAGATTAAAGTGTTGTTAACCATTTTAGTAAAATAATATAACGATTGCCTTTATTATTTAAGAGTAATTATTTTTTATAAAAATCTCGAGCAGCAATGTAATGCAAACATTTATTTGACGTTTCTGAGAGGAAAAGCTAGTTTCGTTTTCATTTTAATTCGATCAAATCATTAAAGTAACTGCGAACTGTTGCCGACGTTAAATTATTTACTGAATTATCCATTACTAGAAAATACTACAATTTAAAACATGCGAGATTTGGACTACACTAGCACAACAAATTTACATCAACAATTCTTTCTGTGTCTTACTGTCTTAGCCAGCACATTTTGAATCGTATTATTCACTGAACTGATATCAAAAATCACTGCACATACATTATCACTTCTTAGAAATCACATTACCTAGTTCAAACATTTTTATTAAATTTATTAGGAAAGTCTGTTGATCAACAAACTTGATGTTATCTTGACACTTCAACTCAATCAATGTGAAGTTTTCAATCGGTACATAAACAAAACGATTATCTGATTCCGCCTTCTTAGTTAACACAAAATTACCTAGCGCTTAATCGTCTCTGTCGCACTTATAAGAAAGAATGACTAAGACGGAAAACTAAAATACGCTACTGAGCGATAGCCATTGGCAACTTGGCTAGGCACCCTGGGCTGTTAAGTCCTTTTCTTATGAACAAGGGTCATGATTTTTGACGGACTTGTCATCGAAAAGTGTCACCGACATGTAGGATGTAAATAGGTAGGTAATTAATTGTAATTGTCAGGATGTCACTAAGAGCGAGATTTCAATGAAATCATATGTCAATTGTTAGATTTAATTTATTAGTTATTGTTATTAGGTTATTACTGATACATTGCGTGCCGACCGAATTAATTTGTATGATTTTTTTTTTTAAATACTTTATATGCTAATTTCAGTTCATTAAGACTTGTACTTTCACCCCTTAAAAGGAATGTCGTTATGAAAGACACACACTGTATGATTGAATTGCCAAGTATTATTCAATTTATTAACTAAGACATCTCGCTTGTTGCAGCGGTGATGGCATCACCAAGGGGGACAGTAAGGATGACTCGATTGATCTGCAGGCTGTGGGCGAAGGAAAGGTTCAACTCTCGCGGACACCACAGGAAAAAGATAGACTGCCTGATAGGATAACTCTCGATAGGTTTGTGTTAGGTTAAAGTAATAATAACGGTAATTTTAAAATTGTAATTTTACATAAATTATGTTGTTCATGATGAACTATGGATGGGTATTGGGACCAACTAGGAAAGTTAACAATATACATTTAAGGTTTTATTTCTATTATGTTGCAGTTTTTTTTAAGCATAATTTATTATCTCTTTCAGACGGGGTTTGTCCTCTATCCCACACATAGTCGGCGAGCCAGGGCTAAGGCTTCTGTCTTTGCAGCACAACCTCATTAATAGTTTATCGGGTTTAGCTCCATTAGATTTAGGAAAACTGGTGTTCCTTGACGTGTATGATAATCAGATCGATAAAATAACTTCCTTGGAAAGACTTTTTAGTTTAAGAGTGCTGCTCATGGGAAAAAACAGGTAAGTGACTGCCAACATAAATTATTAATACAATTTACTTTGCGTAATTTCTGTCTGTTTGTTGTTTGTATTGTATAGAATAATAATTGGCATTATTTTTTAGGATTAAGAGAATAGAAGGACTAATTAATCTCGTCAAATTAGAAGTATTAGATTTACATGGAAATAGGATAAGTAGAGTAACTGGGCTATCAAACTTGTCGGATCTCAAGGTGCTCAATCTAGCCGGAAACCAAATAAAGTGTATTGGACAGACTGATCTTCAGGGTTTAGTCTCTCTCAGAGAACTCAATCTGAAAAGGAATCGATTGAGAAAACTTTTAGGATTTCAGAACACGCCACAACTACAAAAACTTTATCTAGGGAACAATGATTTACAAAGGTAAACATGCGCTTTTAATTACCGAATATTCATGTTTTTATTTTGAAATCTTATCGTTATGGAACAGTAAAGAAACTATCAATAATTCATTTCAGCGTTGAAGATGTTTCTACGTTAGCAGAAACGACTACCCTTATTGAAGTATCTTTAGATGGAAATCCTGTAGCTTTGGGAGGTGACTGCACACCTTTCCTTGTTTCTTATCTTCCGAATCTCTTGACTTTAACGAACATGCACGTTACGGAACAGGTAAGTTTCACTATAAGCAAATTGAAGTAATTAAAAACAAAATCAAGTTTAGTTTTTAATCTGTGGCAATGTGCGTGTAGGTACGAACAGCAGCAATGGCTTGGAGAAGCAACAAGGAGGCGGCTCACGCTGCGTACTGCGCCCTTGGGGCCCCGGCCCAACAGGCGGCCAGGCGTGACCAGATTATCAACAACGCACGAACCAACTGGGAATTACTTAGGTTTGGTCGATAATTTCCATGGCATTATTAATATCACATGAATTAACCGATTAAAAACACCTTTGCGTGCACGCGGGTATCATTATCATTAGCGGTTAGTCTTATCTGCTTCCTACTAACAAACGGTTGTGGGAAATGTTATCGAACTATAACGACGTATATTTCGTCGTCAAAAAGTATTTATTGTTTACTTTCAGATCTGAAAATAAATGCTTCAATAATGTTACTAATGCGGTAAAGAATGTAGATTTGGAAAAAGAAATTGAATCGGAAGCCCCTTCAGCAACAGTCACTCAAAACGAAGATACACAAACTTTAAACATGGCTGCGCTACCGGATGTTGTTGTATTACTGCAACATGAAACTGAAGACTCCGATTGTAAGAACACAAGTGAAACACATTCTAAACAAAATACTGATATACCGAAGTCGCCCTCGCGAATGCGCAAACTACAAAGAAGTTCAACTGCAAAAAAAGCTCCTGAAAAACGTGTTAATTTCTCGGACAGAAGTGCCTCGCAAGATACCGATGCATCACATTCAACCTCAACTAGCAGTGACTTAAGGCTTCCACCTATACTTCTCCCTATAATATCGTCTTTAGAAAACGTAAGACTTGCGGATGGGACTGAACCGGTTCTTAAAAGATGGGAAAGTATATCTAGCGTTGATCCTGTTCTAGATTCGTCGTTTAGCTCACTACCATCATCATCTACTGATAGCGATGACGATAGTAATAAAAGGCAAATGAAGAGAATTCCTACTGCGGTCCGGCGGAGAGCGAATTTTGGTACTGTGCGATCTAAGTCGGTGTGTGATCCTGAAAGCCGGAGAATCAAAACAAAGAATTCTGACATGTATGACAATGCTAGTAATATTTCTAGCAATACGAATGTTGGTTCAATTCAATCTTCGACGTCAGGAAGCGATCAGAACAGCCGAATTCTCAGGAGAGAGGGTTCCGTAAATAGTAGATTAAGCAACAGAACTGTAAGAAGTGCCACTATAGCCAGGAGAAATGAAAGAGCATCGTCTGCTTCCGGCAACCGGGCTTCAACTGCTCGAGTGAAATCGGGAAAGAGCTTGGCTAATTTAAAATCATCGGAACCCGTACCCAAACCGATGCCAGCTTCTAAAGATAGAGAACAAGGTCAGTATGAAAAAAAAGTATATTTAATAAAATGCTACAAAGCAACTAATTTTAAAGCAATTAAGTATACAAAATATATATGTTCATTCATGATCAAACGTAGATTTGTCAAAAAAACTTGTATCATAATGACATGAAAATACGAACCAAACCACATGTCTTCAATCTTCATGAATGAAACAAACAAATACAATAGTGCTGTTAATTTCACCTGATACATGGAAAGCCTCCCTCTATTTCAAGTAGCTGCAAGCTGGCAGGAAATAGTTAGGATCATCTTTGCGTTTTGCCTTGTCCACAGACAGAAAAAAGATAATGTATATAATGTAATAAAACTATGAAAACGGATAAACTCGTGTATATTAACTCAGACCGTCAGTCATCCGCAGACCACGAACCCTGTAAAGTGTTCGAAACGTCGGAATGAAGTTAAAATTAGTTAATATACGCGAGTTTATCCGTTTTCATAGTTTTATTTCATGAGTAATCCTCGCGGTAACCGAAGAAAATAGTATATAATGTACTTAAACATTAATACTTAAAATCTAACTACTTGAAAGTGTACATAAAAGCATTTATAACACTGTGCTAAAAATTTTGTTAAATAAGTAATGTGTTTAACATTTTATCGCTGTCGTCAAAACTAAGTAATAATTATTTAGTCGTGACGTTTACAATACTACATCCAGTACATCCACTGATTTAGAGGCAGCGCCAACTATTTCGGTAAAACATCTTTTTGCAAATAGTTCTCTATGCCTGGCAATCCTGGCATGCAATATACAATACAATTTGTGAAAACCCACTCCAAGAAAATAGTTGGTTCTGTCTCTAACCCGGCAGACGGTGTTGTAAACTTGTAACGCATAATATAAACCTAAATTTGTAAATTTTCAGGAGTGGATTACTTAGTGGAAGTAGGTGATGGAGTGGTCAGCGCCTGGGGCGCTGGTGCAGTCCGTCGTTTGGCAAAAGATTGGGACTGGGATAGAGCGAGATCGGTGACTCGCGCCGCCTTTCATTACGTACACTTCAACGCCGTTGCACAATCTTTACCTGAATTAAAAACAAAGTAAGACTCGTATTGCATAGATATTTTCAAATGCGCCATAACTTTTCTAAATTTATCTGCGAATTGGAGTGAAGTGAAGTGAAACTTATATTTACTCGTGGAGGGAAACGGATAGAATAATGAGAATAAAATAATACGTTATCATTTGTATATATTGCACACTTAATTATTTGATCAGCATATTTACAGCTTGTGCGCGGTAATTTTCTGTCCCTGAGCTACATATTACTTAATTTCAGGCGATCCGTCTGCACATTGCCACACACGCCCTATGACTATGAATTTGGTAAATTCCAGGTTCCCAAACGTCACACACCTTTCAGTCCGAGCGACAGGCCTGCAGTGGTTAGGCCAATTGCATGCCTTAGCTGAGCTTCGCGGACTCACCGGACTAAC
>JALPQI010027331.1:0-14812 GCA_025490895.1 Thaumatotibia leucotreta
GCCACTTCTTTGTGATTAATTTGTTTTTTCAGTGGTAACTGTAAGATACAGAGAAAAAACATTTTTGTTGTAAAGTCAAAATGAACACTTGACTATGAATGAAATACAATTTATAGTTGTTCTTTCGCCAGTGATTAGCAACCAAACACCTACGCCATAAACGCCCACCAATCAAACAATTGCCGTGTGGTGACGGCAGTAAGAATACATTTGTCACCACCCCAACTCCTCCTACGGGTGTCGTAAGAGTCGACTAAGGGATTGAAGTGTCACTGACCACTATTTGATAAAAGTTTGATGATGGGCAGCAGCGTCACCATATTAGACACATTACTGCGATCGCCAATCCGCTTGCCCAGCGTGGCGATTATGGGCATTTACCTCCTAATGAATTTACAAAAAAGGCCGCGGCCCCGAGGTTCCGGCGACCCCCGGTGCCCTGGTTATGGTAGCGACCAGGGTGCTAGCGGGGTCAGGGGTGCTAAGAATCTCCGGCAAAGATCGGGCTACCACCACCGACGACCCCTGGCCCTGGCAACTTATAACACACGTACACACGGACCGACGAAAAATTAGTGGAACTGGAGGAAGGATTGAGCAAGTTGCGTTGGGACATTGTGGGATTATCAGAAGTCCGAAGAGAGGGCGAGGACACGATAATCCTAAAGTCCGGCAACTTGCTCTATTTCCGGGAGGGCGACCAACAGTCCCAGGGAGGTGTCGGGTTCATCGTCCACAAGTCCCTCGTAAACAACGTGGTGAAGATCGAGAGTGTGTCGGCTAGGGTGGCGTACCTTATACTCAGAGTATCTGGGAGATACTCGCTGAAGGTCATACAGGTGTACGCGCCGACTTCGACACACTCCGACGACGAGGTGGAGGCTATGTATGATGATATCTCAAAAGCCATGCTTAGCTCCAGAACCTACTTCACCGTTGTTATGGGGGATTTCAACGCGAAACTGGGCAAGAGAGACGGTGACGAGCTGAGGGTGGGGCAATTTGGGGTTGGACGTCGGAACCACCGGGGCCATCTGCTGGCTGGTTTCTTGGAGAAGGAGGGACTCTACATGATGAACTCCTTCTTTAAGAAACGCGAGCACAGAAAATGGACTTGGATGAGTCCCGACGGTGTAACTAAAAACGAGATCGACTTCATCATGTCGACGAAGAGACATATATTCAACGATGTTTCTGTGATCAGTACGGTTAAAACCGGAAGCGATCACCGCTTGGTAAGAGGCACGTTGAATATATGTCCTAAGCTAGAACGCTCGCGACTGATGAAGTCTACGCTCCGTCCTGCACTCCATCTTCAAAACCCCGAGAGCTTTCAGCTGGAACTCCAAAACCGTTTCGATTGCCTAGGCGATGATGTGGACGTATTCAACGACGGGTTTGTGGAAGCTGTCCATAGCGCTGGGTCTAAGTTTTTTAAGGCCCAACGGACAAATAAGACCAGAAAGCTCCTAGACTCCACTCAGGAACTAATGGAAAAAAGGAGTGAACTGGTTCTACAATCCTCAGTTGATGCGACTTTATACCGGCAGCTCAACAGACGGATCTCTAAGTCCCTCAAACGCGATATGCGCCAATTCCGTACCAAGTGTATAGAAGAAGCCATCGAGCGGAACAAGGGCTCTAAAGTTTTTGCAAGGGATCTGTCTGTTGGGCAAAGCCAGCTCGCCAAATTAAAGACTGAGGATGGTAGAATCGTCACATCCAAATCTGAGTTGCTGACTGAGATAGAGGGTTTTTATGGACAGCTGTACACGTCAACTAGCAGACCCGAAGTTGATCTAGCGGAAGACCTCAGAGCTAGACTGACCCGACACTACACAGAAGACATCCCGGACATCAGCCTGTGCGAGATTAGAATGGCTCTTGAACAGCTCAAAAATAACAAGGCACCTGGGGAGGACGGAATTACAGCTGTATGGCCCTTCAGAAGTTGTTCAATTCCGTCTTACTGGAAGGGAGAACGCCAAAGGCATGGAACAGAGGTGTGGTGGTACTGTTCATCAAAAAAGGTGACAACGCTTTATTGAAGAACTACCGACCCATATCACTTTTGAGCCATGTCTATAAGCTGTTTTCAAGAGTCATTACGAATCGTCTTGCACGCAGGCTTGATGACTTCCAGCCTCCCGAACAAGCCGGGTTCCGAAGAGGCTTTAGTACCGTAGACCACATCCATACGCTTCGCCAGGTTATACAGAAGACCGAAGAATATAACCTGCCCCTCTGTTTAGAGTTTGTGGACTACGAGAAAGCCTTCGATTCGATCGAAACCTGGGCAGTACTACAGTCTCTCCAACGGTGCCAAGTCGACTACCGCTATATCGAGGTGTTGAAGTGTTTGTACGAGAGCGCCACAATGTCAGTCCGACTCCAAGACCAGAGCTCGAAGCCTATTCTGCTGCAGCGGGGAGTTAGGCAGGGAGATGTCATCTCCCCTAAGCTGTTTACCGCTGCACTGGAGGATGTCTTTATGACTCTGGACTGGAGAAGGCTGGGTATCAACATAAACGGTGAGTACCTCACTCACCTTCGATTCGCTGACGATATAGTAGTCTTGGCTGAAACCTTGGAGGACTTAAGTACTATGCTCGTTGGTCTCAGTAAAGCCTCCGAGCGAGTTGGTCTTAAGATGAACATGGATAAGACGAAAATCATGTCAAATTCCCATGTAGCACCAACTCCCGTAATAATCGGAGACTTTACGCTCGAAGTTGTAGACGAATATATATACCTAGGACAAACTATCCAGTTAGGTAGGTCCAACTTCGAGAAAGAGGTCAATCGTCGAATCCGACTCGGTTGGGCAGCGTTTGGGAAGCTACGACACATATTTTCGTCCAATATTCCGCAGTGTTTGAAGACGAAAGTCTTTGATCAGTGTGTGTTGCCAGTGATGACATACGGTACTGAAACGTGGCCGCTTACAATGGGCCTCATAAGAAGGCTCAAAGTCACCCAAAGGGCAATGAAGAGGGCTATGCTAGGGGTCTCTCTGCGTGATCGGATTAAAAATGAGACCATCCGCAGCAGAACCAAAGTAACCGAAATAGCTCTCCGAATCGCTAAACTGAAGTGGCAGTGGGCGGGGCACATTGCGCGTAGAACCGATGGCCGTTGGGGCGGGAAGGTTCTTGAGTGGCGGCCACGTACCGGAAGGCGTAGCGTGGGTAGGCCCCCCACAAGGTGGACTGATGACCTGGTGAAGGTCGCAGGAGTCCGCTGGATGCGGGTGGCGCAGGACCGGTCATTGTGGCAATCTTTGGGAGAGGCCTATGTTCAGCAGTGGACGTCTTTCGGCTGATATGATGATGATGATGATGATGAATCAAACAATTACATGGCCTTTTGAAAAACAACAACAAAAGTATTTAATGTAATTTTTTCTCGTCGGAGTAATTGTTTTGCCAATACTAGGTAGGTTAGCGTAAATTGACCAGAATTTTAGACTTTATGATTGGATAACTGATACATGATATTAACATGATATTAACGGGGTTGTGTCCAGTAAGCCGCATGCTGACGGCAGTAAGACATTTGTCACCAACCCAAATCTTTCCGTGGGTATCGTAAGAGTCGACCAATAGGTTGAAGTATAACGGATTATTAATTTACTGAAAATTAATGATGGGCAGCAGCGTCATAGTGTACAAACTAATGTATTCGCCAACCCGCTTGCCTAGCGTGGCGATAATGGGCATTACCTTCTAATCCATATGCATAGGTATGAGAGATCTATGACCATATGACCAGTGGTGGACTGTATTCTACAATAGGCGAATGATGTGTGTTCAGTGTTCTAATAAGCAGTGTAATTTCTATAAAACGCCTAGAGTTGTATGTCCAAAACCGATTTATGAACTAATGGAATTGAAATGTAATTTTCTCTGCTGTCGGCCCTTGTAATAACGCGTTTACCTGTTGGCTGATGTAACAATTTTCTGCACGTGGCGTGAAATGGAAACAATTTGTTCTAAATTCCTACTGGGAAATATACTCGCTCTTTAATCACCACGCATGTTAGAACTACGGAATTAAAGAGAGCAAAATGCATAGCGTAATAGCAGAAACGAATCCAAACTACCTAAGTATATACAGGGTGTTTCCTAAGTCACTAATAGCCTCGCACACACCGGATATAGTTATAAGTAATAACTGAGCAATTTTTAGTATGGGATCAATTTTCAATGAATGTCAGTTGATATGAACGTTAATGGCATTGTATTTGACTTAGTAAAAACCAGTTTACTCTCGCGTAATTTTGCATTTTAAGCCGACGGAAAGTGCTCTTTTTAGATGGTTGTAATACAAATATGGCCAAAAGCGGCACTAAACGCGAAGAACACTCTCGAAGACTTATTTTGAAATACACCAAAGCAGCCATTTATCAGACCTGTAGGTCGCAGTGCCTTGCTTCGTTCGTAGAGCATTCTGTTTCGTTGACGATTCGTTTTCGTTTGATTACATTAACCTGTTTTTTTAATGGGCCGATGTTTATTTTCTTATCTATTTTAACGTGTTCAGAATTGAGAGAAAAATACAAATTACAAAAAGTCCATCACTCAGCGCAAGAAAATGGTTAACTGGTATGTCCCAAAACTGTTGCATGAAATTGTAACAAACGATATGTTTTTTAGAGCTGAATTGGCTCAATTTAAATTCTTAATGAAACCAATAATACCCACATTCATACTATCCTGCGAACTACACAGTTTCGCTGTTTGGAGACAGAAATATATCCATATCAGCATTTTGTTAGATGAGTTTGTTTAGGTAATTCAAAAAGGATTTTTGAAAGATCGACCAATATTGATGTTTATTTAATATAATAAAAATGAAGTTATCAGATTGGGCTAAACCGATATTTAAGTACATTGGCGGGTCAGATATAGTTACTATGTAGTTGTAGCATAGAAGAATTATCAGTAGCAGTTATGCTAAATTAATTGCCATTTACTTACAAATACTCAAGCTAATTACAAAAAATGGGAGAGCCTAATAACTTTGACGTCACAAGTTAATGTTTCTGACGATATTATTAGGGCAAGTAATTGCCATGTTTTCGGTGTCCTACGCATTCTCCCCAAACGTGACAAGTTAATTAAACACTTGCCACCTGGTTTGTGGATGAGCATTTGTATGGCTTTTGATATAATATGTCAGGATGAGGAAGCTTAATCAGTAATCACTTGACAAGACATTATGTATCAAGGCATCCGGATTTACGTACGTGTAATTGCAATTATTATTGTTAATAAAAGTTTGAAATCGTTAGCATGAAAACTTTAGAAGGAATGACAAATTTAAAAAGATAATTTTATGCATCTGTTTCACCGACGAAAAGGCATGTTAATGATGTACAAACAGCAAGAATGGTAACGGTACCTCCAGCGGAGGATCTTGTTACAAATAGCATAAGGTCTACCGATGTAACAGCTAGCAGTATTGGCGATGGTGGACATACTTTTATGGCTGACCATCATGTTTAAATGCCAAAAGGAAAGACAAACTTGGTATTGTTAATTAGCTTTTCTTCTAATTTTTCATTATTTTACATTATTATACCTTGTTGCTAACTTTAATTGGTTTTGAAGTTCATAAAATTTGCCCTTCTATACGCCTATTATTCTACTACGTCGTATTTTTTTCATGCCACCTTCAATTTGTCCCCCTTTAATCCTTTTAAGAACGTGCCAAGGATCTCATAAATCGGCTCCTCTGCCCATTTTTCGGCTTTACTCGGCCATAAACTTTGGTATCCATTCACTTGATGATTGTTTCCGTCAGTAAGTCAAGTATTACTTCTAAAGACGCAATTTTTAATAGATATATTCCTTTAGGTACAAACAGACATATGTGAATAAATGTTTTCAACTGTAATAAGGTAACACCCTTTTAGGATTGCAAAATTACATAATATCTACCCTTTTCTATCTTTACCTAATCTAGTATATCTGTCGGCTGTTATCGAAAATATCACCGTTACCGATAGAGACAGCAGTTCTACGATCTACTTTGGCTGAATGGTCACATTTATTGTAATAAAATACCCAAAAGCGTTACTTACTTGGCTACTGGCACATTGGTGAGTGAAAGGAAGTTGTTGCGCACGCTGCGCAGGCTGGCGAGCACCTGCGCGAACGGCGTCACGATCAGGTCTTCTCCATGACTGCGGACAAAAACAACCCTGTTACAATTACATACACTCATTTTGAAATTTATAAAACAGGACAGACGTAAGTATGTTTAACCCAGCCCTGTAGGCTTAGCACAGGATTAGTGCGACAATATGTCGCCGCGAGATAGACTATCCATCCCTCTTTTATTCATATAGTTGGTAAAAGATGGAAAATTTATCTCGCGGCGACATACTGACATAGCAATCATGTGCTAACCGTACAGATACATGTAGTACAAATAATTACCACATAGTTCAAATCAAATAGAAACTTGATTGCATTTTCACGGAAAATTGTATTCTTTGAGATGAACAATTCTATTCTGGACTATCCATCTCAAACTATTTGTTTCGTTGTTTGAAAAAATAGCTACGGTTAGGTAAAGGGTTACGGGTCTCTGCCAAAACGTGGCTTTCATGCGATATTGAAAAACAGGGCTAACTAGTGCGGACGTGCGACGGATTTTCAATTGGTACTTATTTATATACAGCCATGTTTTGTAGCTGACCGCATTAGCCCAAAGCGCAGGGGGCATACGGAGTGTTCCTGTATTTTGGCAGAGGACGTAATATCTATTCGTTGTAAGCATGCAAATGTAGAATCCACACCAAGATAAATATATAGCTGTCCTGGTTAAATCCTATAATGAGTGAAGCTAACCATGCACATTCAAAAAGGTGTAAGTAATTATTATTATTTTGACAAGAAGTGGAAAATGTATAATGATAAAGTGTTATCAATGTTCACATTGAAGAAAACTGTTGAAGTAGATACCTATTTATCTCAATCCGTCAAAAGAATGCCATTAGAAGACGATAAAAAGATTTAAATTGCGTTTGTCGCGCTTGAAATGACAAAGGCAGAGTTCTCATTTTCATGAAAATACACAGGCAGAATCCGTAGTCGGTCAAATAAATACTTTCAAAAGGTCAGAAATTAAAACACAAAGGGATTAATAGATACTTCCGTTTTCCTTGATGAAAGAGCATTTCAATTAAAGATAACAATACAACTCCAGTTCATAAAAACGACGAAATTCATTTAAATCAGATATATACTAAGAAGATAATGAAGGGTAACGTTGCTATGAGAAATAAAATGTGAAATCGGTCTTTACACGTGGCTACGGCTTAGTCCTACGAACTCAAATAGGATGATCGATGAATGTTTCTCCAGGTTCTAAAAGCGTGCTGCCGGAGTTAAAAAAAAACAGTTCTTGAAAGCTTTCTACCTACCTACTTTAAAAGCAGTGTGATTGAAAACTGTTCCTATTTATTTTGTTGTTGTATGCTTGTGTTTTGTTTTACTTTCCCTGTTTGTATTTCAGGATGCTTAGCCAAGTTGCCAATCGCTAGCGCTTGCTAGCGCATCGTAGTTTTCCCTCTCTGTCACTCCTTCTTATTAGTGCGACAAAGAGGAAAAACTACGATAGCGATTGGCAACTTGGCTAAGCACCCTGTTCATGTAATAGGTATGATAATTTACTATTGTTATCAAACTGTTTTACGTTTGTATATGACTTAGTTGGCGTAAATTCTAAGAACATTATTGTTTAAATTCTTAGGATTTTAGTCGGTGACATGTGTAGAAACAGTGATTTCCGTGATTGAATTCGCAGATATACAGGAAATTACTGTCTCTCCTCAAATAAGGCCAGGGATTACCCAGAACTGGTAATTATTAGAAAGGTAGATACATGGTGAAATTTAAATCGTGAATCGTAATACTTATGTTTTTCTACCTCTATAAACAACTAACAATTAAATGCCCCACAAGGTACTTAAAAATGGACATTTTTTTTTTGTATTTTTTTAGCCTTGTGTTTTTGTATTATTTGGCTTTAGAATATCAAAACGGATTATTAAGACAAATTGGACGTAGTTATGCAAAAGGGAACTAACCCACAATATTTTTTCATTCTAATTAACACCTTAAATCAAAACAAAAAAGTCAATCTTTATAATGACAAATTCGTGTGGATTGGTTCCGTTTTGCATAAGTACGTCCAATTAATTCAATAAATTAAATTATCTCTTTAAATTTAAGTAATAAATAACGCGCCAATTTTGTCATTTCGTTAAAAATAATATTCATTATATTTGACGTTTTAAATAGCTTAAATAATCGTTATAATTTCTTAGAATCACCTTAAAAATTAAAAAAAGCCACAAAAAATCTCTAAGTAACTTGTGGGGCATCCAATTGTTAGTTATTCATAGAGAAAGAAAAACATATTACGATTCACGATTTAAATTTCACACTGTAAATTAGATGCTAGAAATCAATAAGCCAAATTAACCGATTCCCTTAAGTCCTTCAACATTTGTCAATTGCAAGGACTCGCTGTTTGGGGACTAAGGTAGTTGTGAATTTGACTCGCACGATTCAGTAAATGCGAAATTTGGTGACGACCAACGCAAATCCCGTTTCAAAGTTTAATTGACATTTAAGATCAACGTACCTACCTTCCAACTTGGGAACGTCTTCGGGAAAGGCTGGGATTGTTTAAAACGATAATCTACTCGTACCAACATCACAATCTATAAGCGAGGTTGATTATTAACTAATTTAATCGGGTCTAGTCTATTCAAGCAACATACTCTATGCATAAATTAGGGTTAAGTGAAACTAGGTATAGATTGAACCAGTCTGTTGTTTTTGATATTATTGCTAAATATGTCAATGTTAAAGGGCCGGCGGCGGCACTGGTATTGAAAAATAAAACTTTATTGTTTAAAAACAATGCATTTTATTTGTTTTAGATATCATGTTTCTTAGTAACATTTACTATTTAAGAGCTACACAACCGCTATCCAAATGAAAATATAACGAAATTTTATTTTTCAAAAAGTTCGGGTTCTATTCCTGGGTTGAGTAAACGTATTTTTGTAAGTGTATGAATGTAGTTTTTCTTTTTACTAAAATCGATCTCATGGTTCCTAAGACAAGAATTCGCTATCTGTTATGGTCTCCAAAACTTCTATACTGACCCATTTGGATTGATCACCCTGTATATGCCATGTCCCATATTAAACCTACGCAAATTGACTTATTTTGCCAAATCAAAGTATAGATATATTGTTTATACAGTACCTATGTCTATATAGTATTAAACTACGTATTTAGGTCCCCCGAGCGCAGTATCGCTCCGCATAATAGACCATTCAAACTCTTGCCGAGGACGGAACGTGATAAACAATACCATATATATTATGTTAACTTGTGGTTTTCCATTATTATTACGAGAATCAAGGTTCCTTTATATGCTTAGGAATCTTCATTCATTTGGGTATACAAGCCTAACTAAAATCAATCATAGGAACTTCAAGTTGTTAATTACCTTAAGTTGTTTTGCAATATGTAGGTAGGTAGTTATTTACAAACTAGGTGCACAGTAGCAAACATTTAGAAAATACGAAAGCCGTTACAAAGTTAAAGCAGATTAGCCACACGAATCACATTTCCCTTCAATCCTGATGAATTCCGACATAAAATCGATAAGAATGAGATGGAGGTTACGTTTTAATTAACGAGAACCCGGTTTTAGAGTCAAAAGTTACTTAATCTTAATAATTCCATGAAGCCCGTGGAAATTGATGACGGATTATATCGTATTAAATACTAAAGCCAGGGGGACTTTATTCCTCTCGAAAAATAACATTCTCGGTGGAAATCTCGAATTACCCGTCTCGGGAATGAAAAGAGGTCGAATTACAAATCCATTTAAAGCGAAGGTGCTTCTTTTCGGGACTTGGAAGTTCACACGAAGTTTATGAGATTTTTACGGGCTTCAGTCGCGCTGAATTACTCGTAGGTGAAGATTCTCATAAAGTGGTATTCACATACGCAAAATGAGCGATTTTGCATACCAATTTATACATTCACACATTTACACTGCATTCACGTAAGATTTAACTTATCTATATCTAAAGGTAATTGATACTGATTTATTTATGAATCTACTATTAAGACTAATACATTTTACAGGACTGATGACCTGGTCGCAGGAGTCCGCTGGATGCGGGTGGCGCAGGACCGGTCATTATGTCTATCATTGCGGGAGGCCTATGTTCAGCAGTGGACGTCTTTCGGCTGATATGATAATGACATTTTTATGTCACATTTTCATACATCATCTTCATAAGAGTCGTTCTGGCCCAAATGACTAGATCTTTCAAAGAAATGCGATCGCTACAGACGAGTTGGATGCCACACGTATTAAAAATATACAATCGACTCCCACTAAGATCGCAACCTGGTTACTCCTGGATGTGACATTGTGATTAACGGTGCACAAAGCATATTTGTATAACATATCGTCGCTATAATTTACTCAATCTCAGATCTACAGCAATAAATTCATGGAAACGTCACCTTTCTTTCACTCTGAATACGGGCGTTTTTTCTATCAAGTGAGTGTTGCAGATACGATGTTGAGTAAGTTTAGCGACGATGTGTAAAGATAAATACAAAGACCTGTTTGTTCTCTATTCTCACAAATACCATTCAAAAAGTGTGTTTCATTTGCACTAAAAGCAAAACAAAAGCGCTACGTACGAATTCTGGACAGTCGTTTTTCAAAAGTGATTAATTGATAATTGACATTATTTTGACAGTACATCAAAAGTTGATCAAAAGTGATAAATTGATTACTAACCTAACCTACCCGATTTAATAAAAATGTTAATTTGAAATGCACAAGTAATATAAATTCATATGCTAATAATGATCGAATTTATATTACGAAACACTTTCACGATTGAGGCAAAAAATGTGTTGTATTTAACGCATACTGATAATACATATATGAAGTAATTGGATTTATAATAAAATTATAAAAAGTTCTAGGACTCAATTGTACATTATATACACAATAGTTAAAATTATGTGTTTTCATTGACTTTACAGAACGACTAAATTAAATTAATTCTAATTATTTTCTACATAATAAAGTCACGCAAAACACCGAAAAACAAAGGTTACCATTAAAAATCATACAGGTACATTGGTGCTACTTACAACAGTTTATACCCAACCTCAAGCTATGGCTATCATAACGCAATACAAAAAAACCTAATAAATACATTGAACCCATGACTGCGTACGTGCTTCAACTCATGAAAGTATAAACTATCTTGGAAATTTGCGGTTTTCAACCATTTCCAACCATTACGTGAAGCTGATCACGCGACATTGTATAACCTCGAACGACAGCGTTTCAAGATGCTCAGCGTTTTCCACGCCGCACAGGTATTTGGGGGGTTTGGTGATCGACTGGGCAGTCGTCCAGGCCTGTTCTTAACAAAACTCCTGAGCTCATCAGCAAGGAAAAACCAGTATAAATGTGATCCAAACATGCATGACATAAAGTGCACATTTGAAAGTACATTTACACTGGTCAGCCTGAACCGGTGCTTATGGTAAGCGATGGCAATAAGAACCCGGTTATGTTAGCCAAGAGTATCATCCGCAGCGGGAGAACAAAAAAGTATAAAGTAATTTTAAAATCTTGAAACATTTTGAACCCAATTCAGATGTAGTAAGAATGGAAGCTGAATATTGTATTTAATTTTAAGCTTAACGAGCATCAGTTACAAAGGTGCGGATGTATCGTACGTGACTGTTCTGTTTACAAAAATATGATGAATCCTTCCAATTATACTCGTGTTACGTGTCTCATTAATTGGAAGAGGTGTATTATACTGAACATGATAAATAATGATCATCCCTTTTCACACAACAATTCACTTGTTTACAAGCAGACGACTTCAGTGATTCGTTCTAAAATCTATATTTACACATCAACTAGATATTTTACTGAGAATCTTTAAGTGGTCTAGACTAATTGTACGGCATAAAAAACTAGTTAAAGTGTCAGGATAATAACAGAAGTGCGCACCTATCATTTTGCAGTACCTAACCAACTACGACGCAGTTAAACGGAGTATAATACATTGGCGAGATCATTCGAAGCGCTTATATCTGTTTCTTGATGTCTGGTGTTACGATATTCCTTAAGTATATCCTTATAGTTATCTACTGCCTACTTCTGTTTCAATATGGTCGAGGGAAAAGAGAGGAAATGATCCAGGAGAATTCTAATGTAGGGGAATAGGAAAAAAATGGTCCATTAACACGGTTATTTGCCTATTTAGGTAAAATTCTGAGAATACACGCCGAGCACGTTTGACTGTGATGCTGCATAATAATTTAGTTTTTCTAGTTGTTTGTACATTAGCAGCCGACACAGGAATTTTGATGCAGTGTGAACAAATAGTGTGAGGAGTGAAATGTCACAGTTAGTGCGCTAGGGTCAAACTTAAAATCATGTTACGAGTCTTTCCGGTGGACATTTTAAAAGTTAAGGGCATTATAATTGATAAATTTATAAGCTCGTAAAATACTATGATTCTAATAGGGTTTTCCAACAGGTGCGGTTCCATCGAGACTTGGCATTTTTGCAGAATGTTTTATACCTACTAAATACTTCCTATACACTATTATCTAATAAGTCAAAATTGTCATGCTCAATCTCATTCATTGTCACGGCAGAATTGGTTATTTCCCTATAGTTTCAATTTTATCAAAATGTTTCAAATGGAAACGACATTGTAACTGATACAGGAGTAACATGCAGGAGTAATTCGTATTTAGACAAGGGTGGCTCCTCTCTTGATAGTAATATTATTCAAGAGACTGTTTACCATGTAACTACGCTCCAACATTTATGAGCGAAACTGAAGCTTCGTTATAAGAGAACGACTTCGGAATAGTAAGGAGAGAAATAATACATTACCCACTCAACTGGATTGTATTAAGGCAGCGAGAAAATGGGTATTAGCCAGAATATCTTTTGAAATATTGTAGCGCATGAGAAACTTTCATTCGGACAAAAGAAGCAATAATGCTTTGAGGGTAGCCATTATAGTTTGAGTTCGTTACAAGAAAAATGTTCCAATATGGGCTAAGGATAAGTGGGATAAGGTAAATTGTAACACGCGTTTTTATAATGCTAACGAAATATTTGTTAAAAAAAATTACCAAACGTCTGCAAGAATTTTAGAAGAATAAAAAGTTTGTGTCTATGAAATGTGAATACACACTTTTAGGCGAGTGTTGCAGTTTGATCTACTTTCGAGTTCTAATTTTAACAATCTAAAAAAAAATTATCATTGCCGTAGATCGGAGATCATTATTGAGAATTTAATTGGCTTCGAACTTAGAAAGCAAATAACGACTAGATTGTTATTCTACCAAGTTACTGGTTTTCTCGAAGTAAAAATGTATTAATTACTAAAAAACATTTATCATTCATTTTATTATTACTAAAGGCTCTGTATACCTCGCAGCACAAACAGCGAAATGAGATTAGATGTTTTTTATTCAAGTAGAAATGAAGATATTCACTTCGATCAATCTTTATTTCATTATCCTTTCAAATTAAATTGTAAACGAGCCGATCAAGTATTAGTATAAGTACAATAAAATAAGTTTAATACGAATATCTATTTGCTAACGTATAAAACGTTGGGATACATAAGTGCACTGTAAGTACCTATTATAATATCTTAATCTATAATCTACGCATGCGAGACGGGTCTGTAAAGATAAGAAGCGTGCGTAATATTATATACCGGCAAATCGTAGTCAAAACAAGATAACGACATTATTAATACGCCTGACTACTGATAAATCTTCTTGATCTTAACAAGTATAATAAAAAAAATTAACTTCGATGCGGTGAATAATTAATTGTGTGAGTGAAAAAACAATGTTGACAAGATAAATCTGAATTAATTTTACACACGCATTACAGTTTCAAGGTAGGCAAAATACAATTTTACGAGTATAGGTATTACAATAATAATATATTATACTCTTATCGAGTATAATCATTTCAGAAATATATGCAAAAAACTTAGTGATTTTAATAAGTTTCTTTAAATTCCTTGCATTAAGTTAACATTAAAAGCACATAACACTTAGGTATTTATATTGGCCCCTTTTTATTTAATTTAAACTCAATAATAACATTTACGCAATACGTTGCACGTTTGGAACTATAACATTAAAAAACCATTACATTTTATACCTTGGTAAAAACGCTTCTTACAAGTAAATAATACCGTTCCATTATTACGAGATGATAAATCTTTAATTTCAACGATTGCCTCCATATTTCCAGAAACAGTTTCCAGAGGTAGTCCAAAGTAATCAGGCAGCTCAATAACCCGCTTAAGCCTATCTAAAAATACCGTAACAGAACTCAATAAGAGCTTTAACAAATTACGCCATTGATGTCGAGTGAGAGCTAATTGCGTACTCCAACTCCCTTATATGGCGTTGTTATAAAATATTCAAGCAAAATCAATATTGAAATACGTCGCTACTCGTAATTAGCGGCAGTTATTTAATTTCAAAGTTTGTCTGCTCGTTGAGTTCAGAGTTTAGAAATATATTTTTAAATCTGGTACGTATTTTAAATGAAGGTTGCCAAATTATTGAGAACGATAGCTACCTACGGGTTTTATTCGTGGCAAATAAAAAAAAACTGGAAAACAAAAACAAATTCCTCCCACTCATGAAAACGTTTCAATTACTAAGAAAAACCTCTA
>JALPQI010027333.1:0-10296 GCA_025490895.1 Thaumatotibia leucotreta
ACATCACACATCACGCGCAATTAAACTGAATTATATATTTTTTTTCAATTTTACTATTTATTGAAAATATAGGACGCCATTTTGACTGACTTTAAGAAAAAGACAAGCTTATGTTGTTTAAGATCAAGAGTAACAAAGATAAAACAATGTTTATCAATAACAACCTTAAGAATGCACGCGCAATTGTCAAATGCTAGTTGTCTCTTTTTTATTTATTAAATACGAATATATGTATTTTGCTATCTCTTTTACGCATTTTGAAGTATGAAGATAGGTGTATGTCAACTGTCAATAAATCGTGTGAAGTATTTATTTCGCTCATTTTGTTAGAGTATAACGTATCTTTACTTATATATCATTGCCCGGCGGCCTCTCCGGCCACGCCGGCGCCTCCGCGCCCGGCTACCCGCAGAACGGCACCATGTCGCCTAACGGTAGTGTTGCCTTACATTCCCCGACCAGCCGCCACCGAACTGTGTTCGTGTCGAACAGCCCGCCGCCGTACCCCGGCGTGGCGGGCGCCGCGTACCCGCCCGGCGGCCTCTCCGGCCACGCCGGCGCCTCCGCGCCCGGCTACCCGCAGAACGGCACCATGTCGCCTAACGGTAGTGTTGCCTTACATTCCCCGACCAGCCGCCACCGAACTCCGTATTCGTGTCGAACAGCCCGCCGCCGTACCCCGGCGTGGCGGGCGCCGCGTACCCGCCCGGCGGCCTCTCCGGCCACGCCGGCGCCTCCGCGCCCGGCTACCCGCAGAACGGCACCATGTCGCCTAACGGTAGTGTTGCCTTACATTCCCCGACCAGCCGCCACCGAACTCCGTATTCGTGTCGAACAGCCCGCCGCCGTACCCCGGCGTGGCGGGCGCCGCGTACCCGCCCGGCGGCCTCTCCGGCCACGCCGGCGCCTCCGCGCCCGGCTACCCGCAGAACGGCACCATGTCGCCTAACGGTAGTGTTGCTTTACTTAAATGTCACTTTCAAAATGGTAATCGGGCATTTTCGCGAGAAGCGATCCAAAAATTTTTTTTTTTAAGTTAGGTAAATTTAATGTTTTTCCTACTCAGAATAACGAGTTCTTTCAATCTAGGAGAAAAAAAGTACAAGAAAAAAATGGTCCCACATTTTTCATACATTTTACATGCTCTCCACTTTGTAATCGCTGTACAAAGTGTTTGAAAAACGGTTATGTAATAGAAACAAAAAGTTGGGACCCTTTTTTCTTCTAGTAAAAAAAATCAAATTTACCTGTTTCAGAAAAATAAGTTTTTGTATCTCTTCTCGCGAAAATGCCCAATCACATCTTTTGAAACTAAAACTGCTTTAAAAGATGCAGTTTATAACTTTATATTCTTATCATTCTGTATTAAAATATTATCGAACCGGGTTACTCACGTATTTAAGTCGATGATTGCTCGACATGTTTCGACCCATTAAGAGGGTCCTCGTCCAGAGTACCCTCGGCCAAAGCCCGACGCGTACTGATATGTTTGAGTCTCACGTTAGTTATAATTCTAGAATATCATTCTGTAGTTTATTTATAATAAATTGTTATTAACACAAAATCGGGAGACTTGGATATCCAGGGGAGAGACCTATGCCGAGAATTGGGACACCGATGTAGGACTACTGCACATACCCTATAATATTTCATATGTGCAACCACAGCTATCCTCTATTACAAAATATTTACATATCCGACTGTTTAAATATACAGTGAAAATATTAATAAAATTAGATCAGGAGTAACGACACTAGTATACAGTAATTTTTAATACATACACCTGAAGTTAGATGATTTTATTACCTGTAAGGTCCGACCGAGACCCATATTTTAGTCTCGGCCGAGACCGAGACCAAGACTTGGTAGAAAGGATAAAACACGTATAAATTACATAAAAAATCCCTAGCAAATACCTATAGTAGGTGTCCAACGTCAAACTAAATACCTACGGCATATTTTTTTGGATATA
This sequence comes from Thaumatotibia leucotreta, assembly GCA_025490895.1. Taxonomy (NCBI): domain Eukaryota; kingdom Metazoa; phylum Arthropoda; class Insecta; order Lepidoptera; family Tortricidae; genus Thaumatotibia; species Thaumatotibia leucotreta. The sequence goes on from JALPQI010027333.1 coordinate 1,973, forward strand.
TTTTTTTTATGTAGGTGTAGGTACCCCAAAAACCGGTATTCGAATTTTAGATATTTTTATCGATAATATGTTAGGGGTCGCTTACTCTAAATTATTCCTTCCGTTCATTTTAAAGTGAAATTGGAGTCAGTTCATGTCAATATGACACCAATAAAAACGCAGTAAGTTCGCGAGTTGGCGTCAACCTCGCCAATTACAGCTCATTACGAATCTCGGCCACGGCCGAGAGTCCCGGCCATTTTTGGCTGAGAACCGAGAGGGATATCTCGGCTCGATTTTTGGCTGAGAATGCCGAGACCGAGACCGAGATTTCGGTCGGACCTTCATCATCATCATATCAGCCGAAAGACGTCCACTGCTGAACATAGGCCTCCCCCAAAGATTGCCACAATGACCGGTCCTGCGCCACCCGCATCCAGTAATTGTAGAAATGTAGAAGTTACCTGTTACATTATTTAATTTTACTATCTGTACTTGTAGACATAGTTGAGAGATATTTAGTTTGAGTATAAGAACCATGATGAATTGGCGATTAGTATATAGTTGTATGTTGCAGTAGTTTGATACCATGACCATACCATTTCCAGATGCCAAAGCGGCCGAGGCGGCTCGGAGCGCCTACTATGACCCTAACAGGCCACAAACCGCATATGTACCACCTCCATATGTAAGTAATACATGTAATTATAATTGATTCATGCAATCATTAGTCATTTCATTCAATTGTCTTATCTTGACATGATTGTAGTTATATGACTTTTATATGTTTATATGTTTTGTTTTTCATTCGTATAAACTCTGTTAATAAACATTTATGTAAAGCGAGAGAGAGTCTGCTCGATTTGCTCGATCGCAAAGACGCAGTTTTCGTCAAATTTCTTCAATATGTTTTACGTTTCGCATTTTTAACACTTATTTAATTAAGTTACGTTATAAAATATTTTCTTCGGTTACCGCGAGGATTACACATGAAATAAATCTATGGAAAATGGATACGCTTGCGCGTATCGCAGACCACGAACCCTGCAAAGTGTTCGAAACGTCGGCATGGAGTTAAATTCAATGAATATAGGCGAGTTTATCCGGTTTCCATAGTTTTATTTCTTACGTTATAAAGTTGAGCGATTTTAAAAAGTACTGCGGTTTGGTTTTACCTTCATGTCTAAAACTCTAATAGTAATCTTTCTTCTGAAGGAGTTCAGTTTGAAAACAATTTAGATATCGCCGTTAATCGTAAACTTTATTACAAAGCCCTCTGTCAGTTGCTGCAAGATTAGGTGATACCTATTTTGAAAATGGTTTAATAAGTGACAGTTGTAGATAACATTTCACAAAAAATAAACGAAAGCAAAACTAACGTCTTAGGTCAACATGTAAGTTACCTATTAAAATAATAATGAATAACAGCATGCTATAATGTGATGAAAGTTAAAAATTCAGTGAATCATAACAATCGATCGATCGATTTTTAAATCGTTGTCCGTCCAGTCTATACATATAAATACTAATTGACGATTCGATCGATGCTATCGATTGATATGGTAACGTAACATCAAAAGACTGTAATTCCACTAGAGATGTATTACGCTGCAAGGATGCGATTGATGTATATTTGGACATTAAACGTATCAATACCAAAAAAAGCAAATCTTATCTCAAAATTCTCTAAGAGTTTCTCTTTATAGTCCTTCTGTCGATGTCTGATCAGATGAAAGCTTTATATCAATGCCATAAGAGCGACTAATGTGTCAATTTTGTGTCAATGCGACTTAGACGATATCACGCGACGTCGACCGGCCAATTTGACCCATTTATTTCCCTAATGACTAGAGATCGGACAAACAGACGTCATTGTTCGCAATAATGTGGATATGACACCATTGACACCATAGTTAATCAACTAATCCGAATAATTTCTTGGAAATTTATTTCGATGCCCTAAGGTGAGAAGGTTTACAGAGGTATTGTATAGAAGGTTACATAGTATAGTTACCCGTGTGAAATAGGTAATTTTCTGAAAATTATTAAACGATTAATTATACAATCAACTTTGGAGTCACGCCCATATTATTGCGAACAATAACGCCTATTTGTCCGTTCTGTATTGACATATGGCATAAAAGCTTTGATATCAATCAAACATTGACAGATCACTAAAACTCCACAAATAATGAATAATGATAAAACAATTCAGGATCAGCCGCCGAGCTATCAAGAATCTACGTCGAAGAAAGAAAACTAAGGCACTGTCCGCACTTCCACCTCGGCCGCCCGCCGCTGCCCGTGGGCGCCGCGCCGCTGCCCGAGCCTTGCTGCAGCACCGAAACTATACTGTGAACGACGCCTTAGTCTGATGACCAATACTCGGCGGGGGTGAGCTATTTTCATACTAAATGACATACATGATACATGTCATTTAGTATGAACATGGGGTGAGCTGTGTTCATACTAAATGACATGTATCCGGCTCGAAGGACCAAAGATGATGGCGATATGTATATGTAAAAATATTAAAGAATAAATATGTGTTTACTGGTTCATAGATTTTATTGAAGTAATTTGTATAATTTTCCATTTTACAAGACACCTCTGTTCGTTGTCAGATTTAAATATATAAAAAAGAGACATTTTATTAATCAGCCAATTAAAAGTGTGAATAGGTTTCATACAATGTATGTCATTTAGTATGAACACAGCTCACCCCCGCCGGGCATTGCTGATGAGGTTTCTTAAAATACCACATTTGAAATAGGATTGCAGGCTCAAGGCTAAATGTTTTGTCAATGAAAAGGGTAGATTTACTCGATTTTTTTATTAAAATTTGTATCTAGCGTGATTAATTCTACGCCTCCCTCTGATATTTATTATTGTAAGTAGTTTTCTATCGGTCTTTATTTTCAAAACTGAACAATGTATATATGTATAAATTAAATCTAAATTAACTTAGCTATATTTTTGATTGGCCTTTGTGGCATTGTACCGAGGATGCTGGCGGCATTTCCCCGCTGCATCGCAATACTGATACGTGGTGCGAAGATGTCGCCAGCTCTTCGATCTTTCGTCTGTACGTCAACCAGATGATTCGCGATTTCAGCAAACAATTTGCGTGCGCTGGGGCCCCATGAACCTAATATACCGAACTAAGTTGGACATTTAGAAAATAGACGCGATGTGTTGACCGCATTCTATATGTCTAAATTAATTTGCTGTTTTTTGAGTGACAAAATGAATTTTGCAGGTAGCATCATGGGAAACATTGCGCAGAAATTGCATTCGAGAGGCAGATACCATTGTATTATCAGTATTATGTACAAATGTGGTATTTTGGAAACTAGTTTACCGAACAACTGATCTCTATTGACCTCAATACAACTGCTATAAACTTTGATTAAAAAGTATGCACTTGTTTTTAAGAACAACATTAAACATTAACTCTTAGCATTCATGGATGATAATTTGCTGAGCGATATCATCCTGTTATTGACAATAAGTAGTCGTCCGATTATTTTCACGAATTTGTTATTACTTGTTCCGCCGTTAGTTCACATCGACTTTGCATTGTAGCGGTTTTCTGGATTTTCTGAGTTCAGTTTCAAATGTTTCAATAGGGATCAGTGTGATAAAAAACGAACTTTACAAACATTCCTTATAATGTACACCTCTCGGTTTGGCTTCAATTGTGAGAGGAGGTAAGATTGCAGCACTGCCTGTGCTGTTCTTAGCTTTGAAAACGTTGTTTTCAATGGATGGGATAGTCACAATCGATTGTTTCTCTTGTTTATAGATGAATTATCGAGGACTGGTATTGCATTTCGTCGGGGATAGCGCAATACCGCGTAACTAATACATGCAGATAAAGATTAGATTCCATAGAAGTATGTTTGAAATAAGAATAATATTGTAGACGACGATTTGTTACAAGAGTCGAGAGAACACACAACATATGCAAATCCAAGCTCTCGATAATTTATCTATACCACTTTTCAAGTAATTGTGAACGCAATATTATTACACAAAGTATTCGTGTATGACTGATTGTAAAAAAAAGTAGCACAGATTAAATATTCGAGTCTTACGTTGATGACGTGCCTGTAAATTAGGACTTAGTATTGAATAATATTCACAATCTTGTGGTTCTATTAAATGCTAACATTATAAATTATAAACGTATATTTCAGTAATCACTAATCAGGCTTTAATTGTTATTATTTTTGCATTATATTGTGTATCTATAGTGTTAATTAAAATAAAATTTATTGCTTAAAGTTTAAAGTGTTTTGTTTAACTATGTATCGTAAAATAGGTACCTTTTGACCGCCACACGGCGTAGAAGTATGCCTAGCTTCAGACGCCACGCGTTCATGATTATTTAAGCAAAATTGAACTTTACGAATTGCCGCGTAAGTCGCTATTGTTTCGGTGACGTTGACGGCAGTAGCCGTCGTAGGCACGATTTTCCGTTGTCGTCTATGGCCGACTGTGGCGGTCAAAGGGTTATTCCAACTATGTAAACCGAGCATCGAGTTTTGATGGATGAGGTTAGCCCTTCTTATCTTGGATATTCTAACAGAAGAGACAGAATCAACCTAGGTTTTACCTTTACAACTGATTTCCTGAGTTTCGAAAATTTAAATTCCTTTATCTGTATCCCTGACACTCGAATACACACACAGGATAAAGACGTATACGTAGACGACTTATGGCACGGGTCTCCCCGCGATCTAATGAACTATGGGCTATAAACACGAACAGAAGATTCGCACTCCTTTGTAAAAAAAGAGACTGGTGATAGCTGGGCGAGTATCACCGTGTCACTTTTATTTAAACGGTAGTGTGTATCTTTTGTTCGTGTTTATAGCCGATCGTTCATAGTAGGCAAGTAGCCTAAGTTAGGAAAGTTAAGGTACGTGAGATATATGGGCTTGCTTTGCTGCTAATTGCCTTCACTTTCTCCAAAAACTACATTGGGGATATTCGCAATATGTCTCTATAAATACATATAATAGGCATGCTAAGTGGAAAGTCGAATCAACATTTTTTTTCGAACTGTGAAATCTATCGCCTCTATGAAGTTTTATATGCAATACACAAGTGACGTCACGTTTGTATACTGCCAAATTACCTACTCTTTTTAAATTCTTTCCAATTTATTCATTACAATTTCTATACAGAAATGGCTACCTACAATCTACATTGTAGTAATAATTTCGTTGTGAAATAATGTATTCTAACTACAATCATCTATATATCCATAAACTGTTTATATAAAAATACTCTTTCTTTACACATAATAGACAAAAAGTCATCACTGACACGTGTCACTGCTATTAAAATCAGAAGATCAAAAAACATAATGGCATTCGGAAAATCAATACACAAGCCGGTCATCAAAATACCATAATGTAATATCTAGGCGATTTATTTATAAACCACATCATAAATACCTCTAACATCATGCTGCATTACGTAGTTTCCGATAGAAAAATGCCATAGAAGAATTCAAGATTCAGTTTCATCTAATACCTCTGCAGACACCATTGTACAATAACCAGAAAAATAACCGATATAGAGTGCTGACGCGTTGACGAAGTTTTGTTCATACAATCTTAAAGAGAGCGAATAAAGGTTGCAGGAAGTATTCCAAATATAACTCTGAAGCTAATACTTCAAGAAAAAATTCCAAAGGGATACCTACCTTTATCATCGTTTTTTATTCACATTGCCTTTACAAGACTTTTAAATTTGAAATTCGCTAGTTGGGTCAGCTACCTCTAGAACTCTGATATAACTGTTCGTTGGGTTAATTATTAATATCAAATACACTTGCTATGATACGCTGAAACGTAACCGGAATACGATACCAACAAATTGAGTGACGATTAATAAGTAAACGGAAGGTATGTATATTTATTTTACTTGGCAGTTCAATTCTAGTCGTTAGTTTGCACTTAGTTACAAGAAGATCCATTTATGTATCACTTTTATTTTGATTATACTGTACTGTTTGTACGCGTCGGGCTTTGACCGAGGGTGCTCCAAAGGAGACATGTAGAGCATCGAGCATCTACTTAAATACGTGAGTAACCCCGGAAAGTTGTGGCATGAACGTACCTAAACGATGGCTACAGCTTCACTTATGTATAACGAACGCTGCTTCACAGTTTCATTTCGCTTAAACAATGCGATGGCAGGTTGTCAATGACAAGTTTTTCTGCTTGGTATTAAAACATTAATTACGTTATTTTCAGACTAATCAACACAAGCCAAAATGCCTTTAATGCACCCACCCTGCACTCCTAGCTCAGCATGTATAACCCCACGTTGCCATCCCTCTCTACCCCAATGCTCCCGACCGGAAAAATGCCTAGACAGAACCAACAGAACAGGCCAAAAGCCTTGCCAAAGTGCAGTCTCTATCATGGCAACAAGATCGAAATCATCATGTGGCTATTGCAACAAGTATGCAAGATACACCAGAACTGGCTACCAAACAAACTATACAGATCCCAAGAACTATAAGCAAATCACAAAGTACCTTAGAAGAAAGTCTAAGGAGGCAAGAATAAGAAAGAAAGATAGGCTGAGAGGAACTAATAAATACTTGAAATACCAAAGGAAAAAGGGAAGACCACGATCTAAAATAGAATGTTGTGCTGGAAAAGGTATTTTTTTATGGGCATTTACAGATCTGTATGCTTAGCACATGATTGGTATGTCAGTATGTCGCCGCGAGATAGATTTTCCATCTTTTGCTAACTATATGAATAAAAGAGGAATGGATAGTCTATCTCGCGGTGACATATTGTCGCACTAATTCTGTGCTAAGCCTACTGTAGTGTAGTACCTACATGGTTTCATATAATCGAAGTATGCGGGTTTATAGTCTGGCGAATAAACTTGCCCCTATGACTATGGTCTATTAATTATAGAAATATATTACTCTTTCATATTTATTAACAGAATTGTAATCTCCCCTTGCAGCAGTGACCGTCATTGTCTTTTGATCACACAAGGTTCATATTACGATGAACTAACTGTATAAATCAGTAAATTGCTGAGTATTAATATTTACAAGTAATACGTTGAACGTACAGGAAAAGACTGTCAAAGTGTTGACGACATGACAGCACTAAGATCCACATCAGGCCAGTCTTCTTTATCCTGGGGTATAGGACTTGAATTAACTTTTTATACTGACTTCGGATCTGTGCGGTTTGGGTCCTATCACTCATATCAATCACGATTTTGGGATTAGGGCAATCTTTTGACTAATGGATATGTCTTCCTGTGGATATGTCCATTGCCCAACCCAAAGCCACATCCTTAGCTTATTTTCCTAGTGTGTGGGTGATTGGGTGGCTGAGGATAGTTGACAAAATAAAAACATCTCATCTTTCAACCGCCAGGATTTTTTCATGAAGCGTGCCCGTATCGCCACCAATACAAAATAACACCACGTAGATCAGAGCTTGCATTTGGATGAGACTCATTTACATACCGTGAAAACCTAATCAGACCTTCGTCTGATTTATCAGACAAGGGCGAGGTGAGCTTGACATTGAATGTCTGATATACCAGACTACGGCGGTTAAAAGGTTGATATTTAATATTGCTGCACTTCCTTCTCTTAATCTTGTTTTTGGGTGAGTGGGCTGAGGACAGTTGACGAAATAAAATAATCTGTTGTTTCTTTTGAAGGGCACAGAGGCCGTCTCAAGCGCCATTGCTGCCGTCATTGCTGCGCCAAGTGCTGCAGCTACGAATGCCGGCAGGACTGCCGGCAATGCTGCGACGTTTGCTGCTGCCCCTGCTGCGGGACTTACTGCAGTCGGTACTGCACGATACTCTAACTGTGGACGTCACGCGTATTCAATAGTTCAAGCCATATGCCAATTAGACTATGTTTCTTCTAAAGTTACAGTAAATACATAAAAATAACTTGGTTTTTTATTGTGCCTTTAGCTTCCGCTAGCAGGTGCGGACGCCCGCCGCGTGCGTGCGTACGCTCGCGGGTTCGCTCAGTAGGTACAGTCGAAGACAAAATAAGGTGTACACAAAAATGTTCAAAAATATGTCCCAGTGCACTCTAATTCTGTGTAATAATCATACCTGCACGGCAAGCACATCATGGGCGCGGGACGACAAAAACTGCGACATAGAGTTTTCTCGAGCTATGTCACGAATTGGTAGCATAACATGCGCGCGAGATAACGCTGACTCGCGATGATCTATCAAAGCGACATAGTTATTTCGCTTGAAAGTCCCACGCGAGATATCCTCAAAATTCGTAGCACAAGTGTACCTTGAGCGATAAAATACATTGC
>JALPQI010027334.1:0-16728 GCA_025490895.1 Thaumatotibia leucotreta
ATCATAATACAGCTTATTATATTATTATTTAAGTACATTTTCTGAAAAAAGTAATTAATGATGTAAGTTTGACATTGAGTTTTATAAATTTCGCTTTTCAGTATTTTATTTTCTTTCATCAAAATCTACGTGCTACTTCTTGCTCTTTATAATTACAGGCAATGTGATCGCTAACATTAATTTATTTTTGAGAGGCCTCGCGATTAAGGGCAAAACCTAATTTAGGTCTGTATGTCACAAAACAGTTACTTCTCCTTGCTTTTCAGTCTGTGAATCTTACACAAAGATTACGAGTACTTACCTTTTAACTGAATTCAATGCTAGTCAAGTTTGGAGAAACAAAACATGATGATTCACAAAAAGTACCTACAACCTGTTGCGCGCAACCGCCAAACTTCCAGCTGAAGTCGGCTGAGGGCTAATGAACATTACGTACTGCACTTTTTCTTTTCAAAAACAGTAAATGCGGGGCAAATCCAACTATGAGGTAAATCCGACTAATTGAAATACCTACTCTTAATTTGTCAAAAGATCATACTTACCTACTATTGTGTTGCTTTTGAAATAAATCAAAGAATGTTCTAGGTATCTTCCAAAAGTTCTTAAAAACAGATTAAAAGAAATGTCGATTAGTTGAATTTACCTCATAGTTGTATTTGCCCCGCATGACCTTACATGTTCATTGCAATTTTTTATGGTTGGTTTTCTGAAAGGTGGTGATAAAGCGAAGAAAACCCATCCCCACTTTAAATATAGGAACGTCCTTCAGATATTTATTTAAATTTCTTACCATTATCTTGCTGAGCATGCCGACCTGTGACAAATGCAGCAAACTGACATGGATATGGAGACAGTCAAACAGGCAGACGGACGACAACTACGACAATATAAGAGTTTTCCATTTTTGCTGCGGAGCGAGGAGTACCAACTCCTGAGTTCGTAGTTCCTAAATAAATGAATAAAGGCAAAAATATGATTGATGACAAACTCCTAATCTAGTTCACTGCCACACAGAATACGAGTAGAAACCATAATATATCTCCAAATGTCACCGCCACTAAAATCAAAACAAACCCAACTAAAGTAATAAAACAGTTGTAAACGAATTCCTTATAGCACATTATACACTTAAACGGCCATAATTCGACCCGTGGCTGGTTAAAGTGGTCTGGAAATTGTTTAAACTCATAAACATTGTTAGAATGTACTTGGTACGTTTGTTTAATTCCCTAGTCGCCTCTAGTTTGCAATTAACCGTGTTTAAGCGTTACTGAGACATTAGAATGAACGTAAACGCGCAGTTGCGCGTACGCGTCGTAATTGCGACGTGATTTGTGCGCCGATAATCTTTGTGACGATACTAGTTAAAAGGTACACGTCAAGTTCATATTAAAAATAATAACAGTGATAGAAATTATAAATCAATAAATGTCTAACTTCTTAATGTGTATATTTCGTGACTACTGTTTAATTCAGAAGTATGCAAAGAGACACATTTAATGAATAGATAATATTGTCTACCGAGGTACACCTAACATAATTTAATTAATTTAAGTAACTTAGCGTAAAAGACGCCAACAAGTCAAGTTTGTATCAACTAATAAATATCGAAGTTTCATTAAATGTTTTTAATGAAACTACGATATTAAAAATCGTGTTGGTCCTTTTTAGGACACATTCAGTAGTCGAAACATTAGAAAATGTATTCGACAAAATATTTACTCAAAAAGTATTCGAACGGTTCTCCATCCTTATTATATAACTCTGTAGGTAAGACAAATTATAAACACTATGTAATTATCCATACTACATTCGCTTGATTCAATACTAAAATTATGATACGAAAATGCATTTGCCACATTATAAAGTCACAATTCATTCGTAAATGCATGGTCTGGTAAACCGGTGGAGCAAACGAGAGGCGTAGGGACAATATAAATGTATGCTAGTATGTCACGGTGCCGACTTGTGTGCACAACCTCTTCGCACGGCACCTGATGCCGCGGCGTGGCGTAGGATTTGTTCATGGTCATATTTATGGCTTTTGTCAAATCTTTATCTCGTAAACAGTAGTTTATAACTGTAATTCACATATTGTAAACTGTGTGCTAATCAGGTGGCTTATGATGATCCCGTTTTATCTATTTATCGTGCTACGCGTCACTTTCGCACTTACATACTTGTTAGAACGTGACGGCAACGACGACAAACGATTAGACGCGGTACCATCATAAGCTTACCGAAGATAAACGGTGATGCGAATATGCTGATAAATATTAAGGCATCCAATGTAACGTTATTACAATTATGTATCTCTATTTTTGTGCTCGATTCTTATAAATATATTTTATGTATAAAGTAAGTACCTACTAAATCCTAAAGTCTGAAACGCTCCTTTGTTTCTTGCATATACTTTACTTCAGGTAGGTACTGTTTATACCCACTATAAATAGAATACGAATAAGTTTGGCTTAATAAAGTTACTTAAAATAAAATGCACACGTACAGAATATTATTATTCATACATACTCGTACGTAAGTCGTAATCTGCCTCCGGTAACCTTAATTAACCTCCAGGTGTGTCCTTGTCCAACCATCCGCCATAATTAGCCTAGGAGACGCTCAAGGAATGACCTTCACTCATTCATTTTCCTAAAATAATGAACTACAATACATCGTTTCAATGAGTACGATGACACTGGGTTTGGAGTCGGTTTTAAGAATATTTAAAGTCAAAAGAAATTTACATAATTAAACTTATTGCACAAGTCTTAGGTGTGCTGTATCCTGATATCGGCAGGCAACTTAATGCAGTTGTAATAATTACTATTAGTATTTTTGTACGTTTTGGTATAAAAATGGATGAATGAAGGTCATTATACGGGCATCTTGTAAATAAGCACTACCTTGCCTGCCGTAAACTGAGCGAGTCATAACTTAGGTTTAACGATACATTGTCCTGCGAACAAGCAAACGCACTTGGCAGAGATACGTTATAGATGAAGAGATACTTATGAAAACTGACGCTCATAGTTCACTTTTAGAAATGTAACAATAAGAAGGTTATAACATCGAATTAAATGATGATAATGTCCTAATCAATTCCGGCTACAGCGGCTGTTCTTTTGGGCTTAATTATTAGAGTGGAACTGTTTCACTCTCTTTGGTATTCAATAAACAGAGCTTAGTAGTTAAGTAGTAGTATAATTTCTAAGTGGTAGTTTAGCCATCCTGTATACCTACACCAAAATCTTGATACTAAAATAAACCTATTAAATAGATATTTACAAAAGATAACAATCTACAATACCAATTAGATTCCACTCTGAGTATTATGTTTTTTCTAACACTTTTGCGTTACGGTCGAGGTAAGTCACAAATATATTTGTCATTGTTATTCCAATATTCTTATTCATTGAAACAAAGATCAAAGCGCACAGAAGACATGGTATGTTTTGGATCTCAGTAGGTAAGCTATATCTATTATTTTGTTTGATCTGCAGTTCGAAAGTGATAGAACACTTAATAAGCATTCGAATTCGATAAATCGGATATTATAGAAATATATGCGGATTTCTGACCAAATTTGAAATTAAAAAAGTCATATGAAGTTTTCTGGATTAAGTCTATTTTAAGAGAAAATTAGATTTTTTCTTGAACCGTTTTAGACCGTTACGCTATGATAAACGAATTTTAAGAAACGATTTTGTCACCATGTTGTCTTAGTCTTGTCACATTTAATTGACAGACATCAAATGATCAAAAATTACCTAGCAAATGTAAAAAAAAACTTTAAAGTGCATTTTTTGCGACAGTTTCATTAATAAAATGTTTTTTCTGTCTACCCATTTAACATTTTTTGCGTCTCAAGAATATGCTGTTAAAATTTTTCCCTTTCCTCATGGACACCTTGTATCTGTATATGGTATGTACCTTGTGTATGGTAGGTACTACTACGTAGGTACACCTAGAGTTTTTAGAGAATAGATTCTTGTCACTAAAGGAAAATCAAGACTACTTTCCAGTGGTCAAAATGAAAGAACGCATAAAATTTGAATTAATCTCCGGTAAAAGCATATTTTTTTGTTGCATTATTGACTTAGAGCCGTTTATACATATGTCGCGTTTCATATGCATTCGCTATGGGAATCAAAAATCTTAAGAGTTATTTCCGTAGACCTTGAATAGGTAAGGAATACTTTTTACTTAATGGATAATAACCATTTAAAAAACCTGGCATTCTCAGTATTGTAATGGTGAGTAATCCCACAGTTCAATTTCAATTTACAACTCCCAATAAAAAGTTTTTTTCTGACAGTCAAGTCAAGTCCCATAACTTATCATCAGTGGGTCCGAAAAATATGGAAATATCATGATTATTAAGCTTATAGAATACTTTAAAAGAAACTTAATTCAATCGTAATCGCCTCTGCCGTTTTTAAATAACTACGAAACCCTACACTGAGAATAGTCCGAAATACTCTTGACTGGTTTTTTTTACTTTCCCTACGTCGCTACAATTTTGAGATCCATCTCAAAATTGTAGCGACGTAGTAGCGATGTAGGTGCGCTGGGCACCTACATCAAAACCCGTAGCAGCTACAAAATATGTAGCAAAAGTGTTCGTAGCATGCGATTGCGACCAGTGTTAAACCCAGGACTTATACCTACTATATACACGGTGGAATTTAATCGGTGAACAGGAACCCATTTTTCTAATTCAGTAATCGATGGCGGTCACGTTTATGTAGTACTTACGTGGAACCAAGTTTTTTTTAGCATAATTTTTTTTTATGTTGAAATTAAAATTTATTGTCACCCTACTAATGGTTTAGTCTGAAAAGTTTAATACCTCTTTTCAAACTAACAGCCATAGAAACTTAAAACATAAATGAGCAATAACCACTCATTAATTTTTGCGATAGACTCTATTCCTATGTAACATAAGAGCTATGCATGGCTGATAGTTTGAAAAGAGGTATTAAACTTTTCAGACTAAACCATTAGTAGGGTGACAATAAATTTTAATTAAAGTTTAATTTCAACATAAAAATTTGTTATGCTAAAAAAAAACTTGGTTCCACTTAAGTACTACATAAACGTGACCGCCATCGATTACTGAATTAGAAAAATGGGTTCCTGTTCACCGATTAAATTCCACCGTTTATATTTAATATGATATGACTCATATCATACGAGTGACTTATGAATAATATGAACGTAATGATACAACTTTGATTTGATTCTGAAATATTATTATTACTAATAAAAGCTACAGAGAATCGTATCCCTTGTCTTGGTGGTTTTATGTAAAATAAATCTTTGCCCTGATGCCTCTATTTACTTTCTAAACTATTGAGCTGCTTTGAACTAAACACGATCTGGAATATTAATTCGTCACAGATCGGAACAACCCCTTAATAACTTATAGTAATAGGTAGTTATTTTTCTCATTACTTTATCAGGTTGTGTCGCGGGTGCGATGGTCCCATATTTATCATTTATTATCGTTGCCATCACATTCTCACTAGTGTGCAAGAGCAAAAGTGATGCGTAGCACGATATACTATAAACGCGTAAGGACCATAAGCCACCTGATTTGTATAAAAGAGTCAGATTGACATCTTATAAACATGACGGTCGCATAATCGTATTGTTGCTAGCGTGCATGCTGTTGATGCCAGAGAACTCTGACGTCAATTTGTTTATTATATTGTTCCAGATCAAAAGTCCCCAGCATATTGAATATTTGTTTTTCAAAAGGCATTTAGAAAATACTGTGTATTATTGTGTTGAATATGATTTTCAGTATAATGTTTTTTTTTACAAAATGATGAAAAACATATTTTTGTCTGAATAATAATTATACAGTCAGTGCTTGATTGATGCCTTCACCAATTTATGTATGTATGTTCTCTACATTTTGAATAATTAACAGAAAATATATTACATCCAGTATGTCCTATGTTTTATGTAAAAACAATTTGAAAACTTTATTATAACTGATAATATTTATTCTCCTGAAACAATGGAATGTTCGCATAGTTATATACTTACTTATTAATCTAAGGAGTAAAAATGACTTTAGCAATGTGTAGATAAAATCCGTCAGGTTATTCGTTCCGACCCTTTATATAGGTAGATATCCGCTAAAAATACGCCGCGCTACCACATTCAAGTCATCTATGTCAGTCACCCTACCTAAGTTACCTCATTTCAGCCTCCAGCATACCGCGAGTCCCGTGAAATTGAATATTTCGATTCTACTTGCATGTGTTATAGGTACGTAATACTGTATCCACATTGAGAAATGAGTCCATCATCGTTATGATCACTCGTCAGTAGTTGACGCTCTTTACGGTTCTTCTATTTCAGACGTAAATATATGGGTACATAGTTACTTGTACAAAAACAATATATTTAACAAAGAAGTATAGAATATTTAGCAACGCCAAGGAAGTAAAAAGTAAGGACTAGTTAGGTACAATTTATTTCCTTGGTGTGCAAGGGAAAACCGACAAACTACTGAAGTAAGTTCCTTTCTTCCAGGAATGAAGCACGTAGGTTAAATTGAACGTAATTGAGTGCCTGCGTAAAAAACCAACGACCACGGCAGTCAACTATATTTTATAAAAATATTCATACTTATACTGCATTCACAAACCGATACGTTTTACGACAATATATTATGTAAATTGCAAGCGGCAGGAATAAACTAGAGACAGTATCCAATAGAATGTGACACCTGGGACCGTTCGTATACAATACTTACCTATTTAGTATTCGAACTGACGGAAGTCGTGGACTACTCCATTCGCCGTCACCGAAGACTGTATCTATACATACACACCGTGATAATAAGCAAATTTTACGACTGTGTTCCTGGCCATGATTAGAGATTAAAATGTCATGAAATCTTTTGGATTCGATATATCTTCTAGATAGTTTTAAGATAATGATGACTTTTTGTTTAGTTTTTTTTGTAACACTAATATCTAGAATTTGGAGAAAAAAACATGAAAATACGAAAAATCGCGGAACATACATGGGGATGATTCGGATAGCCCTTGAGGTTCCCCTCACCCACCTTCAGTATATCACTACCAAGGATCGGACAAACGCCCGTCATTCTGAAAAAATAACCCTGTTCCGTATGGTAGAGACTTCCTTATCTTATGACGTTAACATAATTTTAGTAATTTGAGATATAAATTTATTTATACATTTAAGATATTTTTTTAATAACACTAATACAAAGTACCTATCTATTTAAGAGATCCCAACTCTTTCTTAGATATTTGTACACACCATGATTTTTCATAACGTCGTTACAACGTTAATTTACATACGCGATATAATTCGTTTAAATCGTTTAATTTCATGAATAACTATCGCGGTAGCCGAAGACGATATTATAGACTCAATAGATCAAAATTCAATGTCAAAAATTCTAAATCGTTTATCTGTCACAAATTAATAATCATGGTACCTACGTACAAATAAGAAGGGGTTGGGATCTCCTAAATAGATACTTTGTGATAGTGTTATAAGAAAATATCACGGATATGTTAACGTCATAAGATAAGGAAGTCTCTACTATACGGAACAGGATTATTTTTTCAAAATGACGGGCGTTTGTCCGATCCTTGATCACTACTTCTTGGGACATCCCGTATACTTAATAAATTTAATAATATACCGGACTGGAGAGTTTCCGCGAACGATTTCTATCTTTTGATCAATTTTTTTTATGTTCTTGCTGTGCGATGTATATGATGATAGAAAAATTGTACTCCATATATTATACACGTGTTTGAACTCTTTACTAATACTCGTACATGTAGTAAATAAACATCGAACGTGCTTCACTTTTTAATACAGTTTAATATTAGATTTAAAATATATATATAACTTAAAATATGAAATTAACGAAAACCAGCTGACGACTGCTTCAGTAGATACAGCTACACTTCAACACGGTCCAGTAAAAAAAATGAACTGTAGCAACATCACAAAAAAATGGTATAGCTTGAGTTAGCAAATTGGCGTAAATGTAATTCGTTCCAATTCCGGATTGATCGAAATTAGTCTGTAGTTACTAGTCAGATTACGCCCATAGTTTGATGACATCTAAGTACCTAATTACGATATTTTACATAAATTCGTCATGAAAGATAGTTTTATTATTTCTCTTTATAAATAGGGTATGGCTTAATAGTTGCGCCACTCCTTTATCCATTTCATCAAACTAAAATGGATGTCCATGCTGGATGTTTATGAATAAAATATTGTAAATAAACATAAAAGAAATCTTAGTAAATAGGCGGCATAATCGACTTCCCATTTAATTTGCGCTTTACGAAAACTAAAGTGGTACTTTGCGGGGAAAAATCCTTGAATCCTGAAAAGAGCACGAGAGTCGCCGCACGCCAAGGCCGCATTTCATTCAACGCTCATTACGCTGCAATTCATTATTGTAGTCGCTACAAGAGACCGAGCACTTGCCAGGTTATGTAAATTGGTTAACGAACGGTGCCGTTACGAAGACGACGGGCCACTTAAACCTTTAGCATTTTAAAGCGGTATTTGCGCAAAGTACACAATTAGCTGTGCATTTAAACTGATCACCGCTTCCAGTCTAAGTGGGGATTCACATTGAATATTCTAATTAGTAGTTGACGCTCTTTACTGCCTTTTTAATGGCCGGCTGTAATTTAACAGTATGTCCCCCGAGCATCACGTGGCAGAACAAATACCCATTTACATTGTATGATGATTATAAACTGTTGCGTAATGTACAGCTACGGTAATGCAATGAATTTACGGAACTACATAGTCTACATACTTAATACACATTAATTAACAATTTGTATTTTACCATCATATTTACACAAATGCATAGCTATTCTAAAACGGAAAACCAATTAGTACCTATAGATTCGAGGTAAGTACTATTATTTTTATTTTGTTGACTGCAAAACAATCCTTACCCGTTGGCTAACATATTTACATTTAGATGACGGCGATTCAGTAACAAAGGACCGAATTTAATGGCGTGTTATCAAATACGTACCTCGCAAATTGATTTCACAATATTCATATTCGCGCGAGAAACGTTCACGCGTGTTGATCACAAATTTAAACATACATCTAATGTGCGAAGCAGAGAGACGGAATTACGGGGTTCTCTTGCTAACGCCTGGCGAGTTTTTCACTCCACACGGCTCGTTTTCTCGCGCCATTTTCATGCTAATCTCCCCACGAGCGTGCTGATTTTGCGGGCATGAAATATTTGTAACAGGCGGGTCTTCGCTTCGTACCTTTTCAATTTCGCCAGGACTTCCCCCGCGGGGGTTGAAAGCGCCGAATGTTGAATTTTACGCGTAAAACTCACTGCATTGTGTACTCGAGCCGTATGTATTGCCGCTAGAAATGTTTCTCATCATTTTTTTTTTATCGAATGAATCTTGTGATGTACTTTTTTTAACCTTGTTTATCTAAAAGTTTATTGCTAAGGCTTATGTTATGATGTAATATAAAATAATATTAAAATCACACTTAAACTTCTGCTGCGGATCGTAGAGTAGGTACATTTTTCAAGACAGAGCTAGGACTTCTGACACCGGTGCCTCGAATGTACAATGCACTCAGCCTTGTGTCCGCAGCGCCGTTGCATAAATGTTACATGCCACTTGGAAACTTTCTTGATACATATTTCAAATTCTCTACGTGCTGATCGTCTCGACAAAGCTTTCTAGATAAAATCTTGTTGTACGATATTATTTCGACCCGTGTCAATGGATTAGGTAGAAACAACATATAAACGTAAACAAGAAACAAATAGAAACTTTCTAACCTCGAGCGAATTCCCAGTGCAACATCAGCAACGAGGGGCAAAGTTTTAAACACCCACGGAGATACTTGCCTTCTGGTAACAAATATACCTCTCTTGGCGTATGACTCGGTTCCGTTGGGTTTAGTTTATAAAATAAATTACTCGAGGGTTCGTCAGCAAGTCTTGCAGTTGATAATCCAGTATTAAAGCGGATTATATTAGTACGAGTATGTTTCTAAATAAATACAGACCTTTTTAGTGGAAGTTCAGGTATAGTAAAGAAGTCCAGAACACGTTAAGCACATGTACAATAATATACATACCTGTATACATATATGCTGGAAAAAATAATATAAATTGTAAAATGACAACTTTAGTCGTTGAACACCACTATAGTTTTGTAATTATATATTTTCTACCAGGCTTTTTTGCAAAAAAAAGCTTTTGGTAAAAAAGTGGTTACATAAGCACATTATAATGATACGCCAATAATTTAATATTTCATATGTTTTGTCAACAGAGCGCAAGCTATTCGTGGGGATGCTCAACAAGAAGCTGTCGGAGAACGACGTGCGAGCGCTTTTCGCGGGACACGGAGCCATCGAGGAGTGCACGGTGCTTCGGGACGCGCAGGGCCAGAGCAAGGGCTGCGCGTTCGTCACCTTCGTCTCTAAGCAGGCGGCTATTGCTGCCATTAAGGTGACATAACTAACATTTTAAATGGACGCTAACATTTAATCATCATATCAATAAAAATACTGACTAAAAAGTAGGAAACTTAACTTCAGTATTTTTTTCTCGCTTTTTAGAAGAGCGACACGTAAAGATCTTTGTCATGTGATTGCCTACATTAAGGCCTGCTCCATTTTTTCATAAAATCAGTTGATATATAGTTAATAAATAGTTAACTATCAAATCAATTAAGGCTTAATTTTTTCATCTGCAATTTTTGCATCAACAAAGAACGTGTATCGTTCTACCAGAAGACAAAAATAATACTCATGTTTTGTTTCGTACTTTTAGCCAAGGTTTACATATATTGGCAGTATTTAATATTATATGTAAGTCATTACATGTCATACTATTGTTCTAATTGTGCAAGTCAATCACATTAGCCAATGTTGAAAAAAATTGTTGTTATGAAAATTAAAAGAAGAAACATATTTCAATAAAAAAACAGAGACAGAAAGCTCAGATTTATAGCATTTGTCACGAGAGCTCTTTAAAACAATATGGGGTAACCGTTTGGATAAAGAGTTTCTCTATGCGAATCGTAGCCGCAAAATTGCTTTTGCCCTGCCTAGTTATACGTACCGCTTCTTTACTTTGCGAAATCGATAATTGTATCCATGTCAAATTAACAAGAACACCGTCAAGCTCCCTTTATCCTGACTTAACTCCAGCTTGTCCAAAGGAAACTTCCAATAAAATTAGAAACTAATACAATCTAATCGTTCGTGTTAAAATCAATAGAGATTTCGCACAAAGACTTCTTAAAGTTGGATCACTTTCAATTGAATAAGAAACTTCGAAAGCTCGAAGTTCTGTTAAATGCTTGAGATTTTTAAATTGTTACGAATTCTTGATTGGTTAGTAGCGGTGAAGTTTTAAGCGGATTGGATCGTTCTAATAACTCGGTCCATTACTGGTCCCAATTAGGAATGCTTCCCGGCCCCTAAGGAATTAGATAGTATTACCCTTCTAGGATTGACGTCGTTTTTGAATAATCCCGCAATTTGTATTGATGTACCTACACATGACTTTGATGATTTACTAATAGTGAACAGATTGTAGATTGTAGGTAAGTAGGTAAGGAGCATCTCATGTCGTATGCTTTTGAAGGGGGTCCTTTATTGGTTGTAGATAGTGGGCTAATTGAAAACGTGAGTAATCAGGCGTACAATATAAATGTATCAAATTGTCTCATTTTGTCACTTCAATACACTCTTTAAACGTGTCCCGGGATTAGTGAAAATATCTTGTTTATGTGAAGAGTTTTATATGGAATCAGTTTCAATTTGTAATAGTTACCTTATTTTTTTGAAACAATTTTCAGACACTGCACCACAGTCAGACCATGGAGGGTTGTTCTGCCCCGTTGGTCGTAAAGTTCGCTGACACGCAAAAGGAGAAAGAGCAGAAAAAGCTGCAGGCCATGCAGGCGAGCCTTTGGGGGCTGACAACGCCGGTGACACCGACTGCTTACCTCGCCTCGGAGGCGGCGCTCTCGCCAGCCACGCAGCTGCAACTGCTGCAGCAGCTGCAGGCGGTGGGACTGCAGCAGCAATTGTTGCAGGGGCAAGGGTCGACACTGCTGCAAGGTTAGTCATCCGTGAAGTAATAATGCATAAGTGACTACAGTCTGTTATATGTATACATACACAAGTGATGTTCACTGTTCAAATTTTAGAGAGTTAATTCTGAGGTCATATTGATGAACTTTTACTATGGGAACAACTACCGATTCGGAAAAAAAATCTGATGTTCCATACATTTCCGCCTACTAATATCTCAGGGTTTGTACGCGTTGAATGAAACACGTACTTATTATTACATTATAGATTAGTAGAATATGACATGTAGTTTTTCACTTTAATACGAGAAGGTATAAAGCCATTAGATACCTACATAATAAAATAACTTGTTGGTTTAAAAACCAAGCCTTAATAATTGTACCTATTGTGGTAAACTCACGTGATAATGAACAATTGATAACAGTTGATTACGTCACCGACTGAGTTTCCGTGGATGACACAATTTTGAGCCTGACGCTCTTAAATCAACCTTAATTGTTTTTGTTTATCAGCAGTGCATTTTATGTCTCGGAATTTTAAACTATTATCGGATATTTTAAACTAAATACTAATAATGATACTCTGTGGAGATCGTGGAAGATCCATGTTAGTTATGTTGCATGCATATTGTGTGTACCACGCAATCAACATTATACAGATATTTATTAAGATTTTTTTAAAACGTTCGTTCATTTCTAACATGTTTTATAAAGCTATCTTTATTACTTTATGTTAATTCTTCACCTTTCCTACTCCCATGTTTTATTTTGGTCCTTTCCAATTTTAATTTGTTTTTTTCTCCATTTAGGTGTTAACTATCAGGATATCGCTTTCAATGGCGCAGGCTTGAGCGGGGGCACCGTGAGCGGCGTGGGAGGGGTGACGTCTATGGGCGGCGGGGCGGCCGAGCAGCTGGGCGGGCTGCTGGCGCCCGTGTCGGTGCAGAACCTGGCGGCGCTGGCGGCGATGACGCAGCCCGTCGTGACGCAGGCCGCGCCCATAGCGCCCGCCGCCGCGCCGCAGCCGGCGGCACCACAATTATGTGAGTCTCACGCTTTGTTCCCGGTCATGTTTCATTTTATCATATTCTATAATCTCCCATTAACTTCATGTTTGATATTACGGCATAGGATTTTTACTGAACCAGCAAGCCTGTTAAAACTGTCGCCTGCGTACTGAGTGGCAAAAAATGCTGTAATATTATAATGATCCTAGTACCTCATATAATATTAAGGTCCATGTACAAGTAGGAACCTATTCCAGCTTTACCTATCTACGTATATTACCGTAGTAGGTATGTCAAAGCATGTATAAAATCCGAATACCCACATGTCAAAAACTTCTGAAAGAGGTTAAATGGTGGACAGTCTTTGAGTATATGGTTCCTGATTTAGATGGTGCTTAGTAAGATGCGTTCTAACTTTTGCTCCTATATCAACTCTTTATAGCTCGTAATAAAGATATATTGGATTGGATTGGTAAAGCGTGGATACTTAGAAACCGGGTAATAAATAGGACTGCCTCCCTCACGCGGACCCTCACCATCCATTCAACGAAACTCGTCCACCAGCGCTATTAAGCTGTAATAAATTCCACACTAATTGCCAACCCTGTGAGATCCCTAATTGGGATGTAGCCTACATAAGTTGGCAACCATAAAAAATATAAAACGTACTTTTTGTCCTGCAAACTTTCCTATTTCAGGTTGGACTTTATAAATTGAGAAAAGATTAAAAAACGTTATTAACGATGAACATTTTTCACACTTCAGGTCTTCTCGGGAAGACTAACATAACAGGTAAAAACGAATTTCTACGAATTCGAAAGTGTGGCTTGTTTACATGGAATGATCTGTTTTATTCAAATATTCATCTTGGAACGACGTTTTTAATGAGACGGATACGGTCTATTGTTAAATTAATGTTACTTACCTAGGTACCTGTTAACCCAGATTCTAGAACTGTAGGATTAAGCATAATTTATAAGTAATATTAATAATATCAACTTATTGACACTCTAATAACAAGAAGCTTTACTAAGCGTGTTTGAATTGCCCTGTCTCGTATTGGTTTACCATTAAAGAAATTGTTTCTCTCGTCTGGTTCAAAATTAAGTAGGTGCACAGGGAGTACAAGTACAAATTTAATCTGACTCCTGCTGAATTTTGAAGTAAAATTGTGTAGAAAGTAATTACGAATACGAACAGTGGCTGCTTAAACTTGATCCTTTACATTTCAGCAAATTGTTGGGAAAAATCCCTTACGCGTCCATTTATTCTGTCTCATTTAGATCGCCGATCCGAGGTTGGCTTGGTTTAATATCAATGTACAGCTGTGTGTACCAGGACCAATCGTTTATCCATGTGTAGAGGTAGATAGCAGTGGCGGAAATAACTCCCAAAATATAGGAAGTTTCATTATCGTCTACGAAAACACATTGGTATCTATTGGTATCATAAGCTTCATTTGTAATCCTTGGAACTTTTGTAGCGTTAGAGGTAACAGATTTTTCCAATTTATATCGGGTGAGATTAGTTCCGAAAATAATATTTTATAGTTTTATTATTACTTGACATTTGTTAGTTGCAAATATTATTATCTAACTGAACCTGAATTAGGTATCCAGAAATATTCAAATCCAGTTTAATTTAACTATTCACAAATACGGCTGACTTTAATATGGAAAGAAGCAGATACTGGACAAGAAATTATCCTTTAGAGAAATGTACCTGTAGGTATGATAACTGATAGAACCATGATTATTAGATTTTCTTAGAAGTGTGTGGTACTGAAGCAATGAAGTTCGATTTTTTGCTTGTCATTTATTCGATTGTCTTTAAACATTTCTGGTATACGTCCATGTCATAGTAATTTATTACATTTTTGCAATACACTAATTTATATTTTCCATATACATTTTCGGATTTTTATGAGGCAGTAGGTAATAGAAAATATGACATGTTGCAAAATATACAGTGGCGTTCAGAATTAATTAAAGTTTATAAATGGATTCATTCATAAATTGTCCATACAATTTTGAACCCCACTTTACAAGTTAAGTACCTACATTAATTACAAAGATAATTAATATAGAATATTGTATCATGCAAAAAAAACGGAGACTGATCTAAAACAGGTTAAGTGTCATAAAACCAAATCATACATTTGTCTTATTTATCCGACTCCGGCGAGGTGAGCTGGATATGGATTGTCTGACATATCAGACTACGACGGTCTGTGTTACCTGGCTTGGCGCAAACAAAGATAATTTTACTTCAAATCACTAATTATGTACATTTCATAATCTACTGCAATTTAATGATTCATGTACATTTCTGCCTCGTGATTTAAGTAAATAGCTACCTCACGACAACAAAAGTTACAAGGATAATTTTATTTTATTCAGCCTTATAAAAACCATCAGTCTCTATCTACACATAATGCATAGGTGCTATTAGACTTAGCTTAACAGGCTATTACAATGCTTTTCTAAAACATAAAATATTATCGTTAAAAATAATTTGTATCGTACGAGTTTTCGTGTGAGCTGTGTTGATTTTAGTGTAGATAAGGAATGAGATAGCTTGCTTGTTAAGATGTTTATATCAACGTTAGCTTTTTATCATTGCTATCGACAGGATCACTGAACGTCAAAGTATTTTGCCAACGCAAAGTGAAAAATACAGAATATAAATTAATTAAGGAAATATATATCATCTTCCTTCCCCACGATAATGTTTATCGCATTATATTTTTAAAGTTTGCTACTAGGTAAAAGCAGCTGGCTTAGCAAGAGTAAGGCGCCAGTAAGTATCTCGCGGAAAGATATAGGTACCTAAACTACCTAAATACAAACACTTGTCACTGTCTAACTGTATTAATTAAACAGTGTCAGGTGTCTATTTCGTCCGCGAGATACAAACCTACTGTCGCTTCAACCTTGTGCTAAGACCTTAAGCAATTGTGAATTGTATACGTCATAAATATTATATTTGTATACAAGGTGCCCATGAGGAAAGGGAAAAATTCTAACAGCATGTTCCTGAGACTAAAAGAAGCAAAAAATATTATACGAGTGTTGGTCAAATCTGTAGTTTTTTTTATTTTTTAAATGCCTTAATACACAAAAAAAGCATTTTATTAATGATATTGATAGGTATTAGCGCAAAAAGGAACTTTAAAGTTTTTTTTTTACATTTGCTAGGTAATTAAAGATTTTTTCGTTAATTTGATGTCTGTCAATCAAGTGTGACAAGACTTAAAACAACATGGTGACAAAATCGTTTCCTAAAATGCGTTTATCATAGCGTAACAGTCTTAACCCTTAAATGCATGACCTTGACAAAGATTTATTCAAATTCTGAGTTGCTGTCAATAGAGTCAAGAATACATGATGCATATATACATCACTATTCATTTAAGGGTTAAACGGTTTTAAGAAAAAAAAATGTTTCTCTTAAATTAGACTGAATCCAGAAAACTTCACATGACATTTTTAACTTCAAATTTTGTCAGAAATCCGCTGTTAAAGTTTTTCTCTTTCCTCATGGGCACATTGTATATGTAGTTGAGCATTATCAAATTAAATGTAGCTCTGTTA
>JALPQI010027335.1:0-17426 GCA_025490895.1 Thaumatotibia leucotreta
GTATTGTTAGGAAGGTATCCCAAAATTGGGACCGGCAAGAAACTCAGCGGGACAACTCTTTTCAAAAAACATTTGTAGTACATCTTTCTTATTTTGATGGAGGTAGATCTATCAAATTTCCTCCAGTGTCAGTCATCCGCAGACCACGAACCCTGTAAAGTGTTCGAAACGTCGGAATTAAGTTAAAATCAGTTAATATACGCGAGTTTATCCGTTTTCATAGTTTTATTTCATGTGTAATCCTCGCGGTAACCGAAGAAAATATTTTGAATATTTTATGCTTTGTTTACTCAAATTGTAAAATTTAATATTCTTCATAACACTTTTTTATAAATTCTCATGAAAATTTTGACATTATTCTGCAACTTGTACATTGCTAATCGAAACATGTTGAGCAATTACTGACTTAAAATTTAGTGAGTAACCCGTTTCATAAATATTTAAATATTTCAAAATCAATAATGTTCAAATGAAAAATTCTTAAATTCTAAATATATTATGGCTTATCTACCTCGGTATTTTTTTCTTTTGGTCTTCTATTATCTCTGTAATTGATTTCCTAAGTCGCTGTCCACTGCCCAGGCTGGCTATATTCCTCGCTGATCGCTATAACAGTTTCCAACATATCGAAAACTAACGTTGTTTTTAAGGTCCACGAGCAAATACACATTATATCAGGAATATACACACTCTATGTCATGGTCCAAATAACATTCGGAGTATTACTGTTCATCTTCATGCCGTGGTACAACAATTACAACAGGGGGATGTTCGGGGATCACCCAGGGAATTTCACTTTCGAGCATTCCCTGTACTATTACTTACCTGGTACTGTGTACACTACCAAAAAAGGTACGTATTTAATACAGTCAGTAGAATAAAAAAAGTACACAAATCTAAAAACTTGCATTATTCCACGTATTGTGAAAGCACAAATTAAATTACTTATTAACTAAATATTTTGATTTGTACTTTTTATTTCACCAGTAGTCACACTACTTAATACTAGATAAATTTTAAATATTAGATGTCATATACCAAAGAAAAACGACCAAGATCACCAAACGTCCGAGGTGGGGATCGAACCCACGTACTCAGCTTTTGCGGCTGATGCCTGTAACCTTGGAGTCGGTTGGGGAGTGGCCGAGGGGTACAGGCATCTGAGTACGTGGGTTCGATCTCCACCTCGGACGTTAGGTGATCTTGGTCGTTTTTCTTTGGTATATGACATCTAATATTTATAATTTTCATTATTCCATTATCACGCACTTTTAGAACATATTCTTGGTTTTATTACTTACGAACTTCAAATCTTAAACCTTGAGTTCACATACATTTTTATTCAAAATTATCGATTTTTATTAGTATTCACGTGAAAATATATCTGCGAAAGGGTTACACGATATGAGTCAAAGACATAAAAATGCTATGGAAAATCAGCTATTCGCTATCTTTTGCTTACATTTTCTTTTTAAGATTTTACTGAAGTTCGGTTTAGGTACATATTAGCAATGTAGTGAAGAAAAGTTTCCAAAATTGGGAATGTTCTTAGTTCTCATCGAAAGGTCTTGGTATCGTTTTTCGCACATTCATCGTCAAGAGCCAATTTCTGTGGTGCTTGATGAGTTGATAAAGTCACCAGTGTGGAACTCAAATGCCAAATGTCACCATCATTGGCTGTTCAGAACATGCCGAAATAAACTCTAATCTGGACGAGAATGTGCTCAATGGTAACTCGCATGAGAATTTTTCATGAAAAGTACCAGCAATTTTAGAAAATTTTTAGAATTTTCTGCAACTTGTTCATTTCTAGTTACACATACTTATTTAATTTCTTATATTATTGTGTACACCAAATAACTTTTTAAAAAATACGACTAATTTATTTTAAATACCCTTGTATCTACAGAGTGTATTCCTGAGGATCATAACCTGTTTGCTCCATGAATTATAAATATTAAATATCATACCAAAAAAATAAATAATAGGGCTTGAAACCAAATCTTTCGTGGCTGATTCTTAAATTCCTCGGGCACGCAGTTTGAGGTCTGCTCCCGCGAACACCGAAAGTCGCAAATTTCGGGGAGTTTTCTCTGTCACTCTAATGACGCCTTTGTTAGAGTAACAGAGACAAATCCCCAAAATCGAACTACGGTGTTATTATCGAAATCCGTCGAAAAAACGGAGTGTATCAAAGTAACCTCAAGCCCGGTTGCAGATCAGCACAACTCTGCCGAATTTTTCGGGGATAGCCTCTTTCTAAAGGACATGTTAGATTTTTGACCAATAATCACAGATGTCACTTATACCATTATTATTTATTTATTTAAGCCATTTTAATTTCCTTAATAAAATTTTACATTACATTAAAACATAAATATAGTTACACATTAAAGTATTAAGACATTCCATTAATAATAATTATTATATATATATATATATATATATATATTTTATATTAAGGACCTCTTTTAAAGAGTAAAGGCCTCCTCCATTTCACTCCACTTTTTTCTGTTCTGGGCTATCTCTATCCAGTTGTCACCTGCATTTTTTTTCAGTTCGTCTGTCCATCTTTCTAGTGGGCGACCTGCTTTTCTTTTACCGGGGGTCCAGCCCATGTAGTAACTCTCTTGGTCCATTTCTCGTTGCTCATTCTTGCCAGGTGGCCTGCCCACATCCATTTAAGCTTCTTACAATGCGATAGTGCGTCGATGACTTTTGTTTTTTTCCTAATTTCCGTGTGTCGTTGTTTATCTCTAAGCTTTAGATTCAAAATACTTCTCTCCATGGCTCTTTGGCATCTAATAATTTTTCCTGTTGTAATTGTGTTGAAAATCCAGGTTTGGCTTGCAGGAGAGGCAGGGCAAGACACACGAGTCTAGAATTTTTTTGTTTAGCCTTAAGGGTAGATTTGATTTTAAAATGTTTTTGTGTTTCCAGAAGGTATTCCACGTCTTTCCAATATCACGGTGTCTAGATTTTGACATAGATATTTGTTTGCCTAGGTATATATAATGTTCTACATATTCTAACTGCCGGTTTTCAACGAAAACAGGTCTGAAGGCTTTGTTGGACATGATTTTTGTTTTCTCTACGTTTAATTCCAGTCCTATATTACGACTGACGCAGTTAAGTTCGTTTATCATATCTTCCAACTGTGATGCGGTTTCTGAGAACAAAACTAAGTCGTCTGCAAACCGAAGATTATTGAGGTATTTTCCTTTTATGTTTAAACCTTTTTTTGACCAATCCAGTTGTTTCATAATATATTGTAAAACAGTGATGAATAGTGTTGGTGATAAGGGGTCACCCTGCCTTACACCCCTACATATGTCGATTTCGGCTCCTGTTTTGTCTAATTTTACTCGGCTGGTGCTCTTGCAATAGATATCTTTAATGAGCTCCACAGTTTCCGCTGGTATTTCACACTCTCCCAAAGCTTTCCATATACTTTCGTGAGAAATTGTATCGAAAGCCTTGGCATAGTCTATAAATGCCAAGTATAGTGGGTGCCTTTTTTCCTCATATTTTTCTATTATTTGTTCCACTACATGGATGTGGTCCATTATTGAGAATGATTTCCTGAAACTCGCCTGTTCTATTGGTTGTTTTTTTTTCAGTAATTCTAGAGATGCGACGTTCCAAGCATGAGGCGAATAACTTGTAAAGACATGGTTGTATACTTATTGGTCGGTAGTTTGCAATATTTCCTGGATCTCCTTTTTTGTATAATAGAATTATATCTGATTTAGCCCATTCCCTAGGTATCTGCCTAGAGTCTAATATTTTATTAAAAAGTGTCATTAGGTAAGGTGCTAATAAATGCTTTCCGGCGATGATTATTTCATTAGCGATGTTATCGGGACCACAACTTTTCCCTTTCTTTAACGATTTGATTTTGTGTAATATATCCGTAACTGTGAACCTTTAAAGTGGTGGCGTTGTAAGTGTGTGTAGAGCCGTTGTATTCTCTAAAATATCAGCTGTATATAGATTTGGATTGCTATTTCTATAAAGACGTTTGTAGAAATTCGTTGCTGTATCTATTATTTTTGACCTCGAGAATATTTCCTTATTCGACGATATATCCTTGACAGAAGAAATCCATTTTTTTGGTAAACTCAACTCCTTATATCCTCTTTTCAGGCTTCCTGTAGTGGTAAGGTGTTTCTCTATTATTCTTAGTGAATGGATTTCGTACTCTTTTCTAATTATTTTATGTATGTTTTTATAAAGGTTTCGTAGTTCTTGCTTTTCTTCGTTTGAACGTTGTTTTTTATGTTGTAACTCTAGTCTTCGCTTTAAAAGAAGCCTTGTAATTTCAGAAATAATACTAGCTTTGTTTGTGCTTTTTATAGAGCCTATAGATTCTGTGATACTTTTTTTCAGTGACGAATAATATAGCTCAACATCTTGACAAGTTGAAATGTTGCTGTTTTCCAGGTTATTTATTAAATTTTCCAGAAAAAGGTTTTACTCTTCTAATGTTTTTAGCATTGAATTTTTCTGTTTATATTTTGCTCTACTTTCCTTTGGATTTGTTAGCTGAAATGTGGCTCTTACAAGGCGATGATCGCTAGGGAAGTTAAACTTGTTTATAATTTCTATGTTGGTAAATTTGATTTCCTTTGTATTGGACATAAATAAAAAGCCAACTTGACTGTATCAAGTTGGCTTTTTATTTCTTTTGGCGATATCCAGGTCCACAAGTTTTTTGCTTTCTTTTTGAATATACTATTAATAACAGTAAGCTCATTTTGAAGAGCAAATTTGATTAACTTTTCGCCTCTAGCGTTTCGCTTACCATAGCAAAATGTTCCCAAGGCTCTATTTTCTTCTGGTTGTCTTTGACCAATGCGCGCGTTGAAATCGCCCATCACAATAATTTTTTTGTAGCATTTTCCTATGGCTCCTTGTAGCTGTTCGTAAAATTCATCACAATCATTCTCACATGCAGTGCTGGTAGGCGCATATACTTGTACAATTGAAATATCTATACTTTCAAACTTTAAGTTCAATAAGCATACTCGTTCTGAGATTGCAATGAAGCTTTCCACATTATCTTTGAGCTCTTTTTTTAATAGAAATCCCACGCCATGCTGTCCTTTTGTTTCTCCATAGTAGCAAAATATATGGTAATATATCTTCTAAAATTTTGTAGCCTGTTCTGCGTATCTCGGCGAGCCCGATTATGTCAAATTTAATTTTTGATATTGCTTCCTCGAACTCTAAAAGTCGTTCGTTAGATAGAAGAGATCGTGCATTGTAAGTACAGATGTAAAGGGGTTGGAGTGGAGAGTTGTGCTCCCTGGTTAAGTTTTGAATATTGTTCTTTGTAACATATTGTAGCTTTTCATTCAATGTAGGTTTTTGAATGGAGGGTGGTGGTTTTCTGCTCCCACGTTGACCAAACGGCTTGGGAGAGGCTTGGGAGCACTTATACCATAGATCAAACAAACGTATCTACTTAGCGTGTCAAATGAACTCAGTAAAATCTACTGAGTTGTCCGTCTTTAATCGCAGCTTGCAGCTTTCGGGCTCCTTAAGTAATATTCATTGCAACAACACAAAAAACTATGAATACTCAAGGGCCTGAGACATATTTAAAATCATAGGCAAGTAACAACTTCAGTACAAAATCTGACACGCTCGGCCGCCATACAAATGAATGAACTTGTTTCTTCTATCCAAATCTAATTCTATGTCTAATAACACCCCAAACCTTTTCTTTTATGTAATTTGTAAAACAAAATAAAACCGTTTTTTTCTCAATTACATTAGGTTTATTTCAATAGCTCAAACTAAGTATGACGGGCAGGGCGAGGATAGGCAATTTTAGGAAATCTATTCTTTGGCAATGGGAATTTGACCATTCTCTAAGGAACGGCAATTTTATTATGGCATGACTAGCAATGTAGCAATGTAGCGATGAGAAGATTCATAAGTTGCGAACCTTCTATAGAGAATATTCTCGGCAATCAAATTTTTACAAGCAAGCTAATCATGCCAAAAGCGTTACATATAGGCGTAAAATATACTTTTCAAGGTAAAGGGTGTAGCAGGATAGCCTAGGAAAAACTGCCCCCAGCGATTTTGGACCGAAACTGTAATCAAACGATGCCTTTTAGGGAGGTTATATTCTGGACAAAGTTTCATCCCTCAGTTACCCCCTGGGGGTGAAAAACACCCGATTAACCCCAAAACTGTTAAAATTATTTTTTCCTAAACTATGAAAGTGACGAATTTTAAATTTTATACAAATATTAATGAGACCAAAAGCTATTTAAATAAAAAATATGAACCCTCTAACCATTTAAATTCTTGTGAAAAAAAATGAAAATGAAAAAGAATCACCCTGTATATGAAGTTTGGCTCTTGGTACACACACCATTTTTTTTCCAAAAATGAACCAATTTATATTCTACATTATACAAAAGTTTCACGGACCTACTTCAGAAGGAACATTATTAAATTAATATGTATTGGCTCTTAGGTGCATACTATTTAGATATTGAATTTCTACTAAGAGCCTTGCATTATTATTTATTGTACCCAATAAAAACGACTATGAAGGTATAAGCGATCACTTTTGTACTTGCCCCAACGGAAACCGAACTGCAGGTTGCTGTTCGCATATAGCTTCAATAATTTATACAGTGTGTGTCTTTCATAGCGACATTGCTTTTAAGTAACGATAGATTAAAGTGTTGTTAACCATTTTATTAAAAGGATATAACGATTGCCTTTATTATTTAAGAGTAAGTAATTAATTTGCGGGTGGCGCAGGACCGGTCATTGTGGCAATCTTTGGGAGAGGCCTATGTTCAGCAGTGGACGTCTTTCGGCTGATATGATGATGATGATGATGATGAATTAATTTAAAAAAAAATCTCGAGCAGCAATGTAATGCAAACATGTATTTGACGTTTCTGAGAGGAAAAGCTAGTTTCGTTTCCATTTTAATTCCATCAAATCATTAAAGTAACTGTGAACTGTTGCCGACGTTAACTTATTTACTGAATTATCCATTACTAGAAAACAAAAATTAAAATTTAAAACATGCGAGATTTTCACTACACTAGCAGAACAAAACATCAACAATTCTTTCTGTGTCTTACTGCCTTAGCCACAGCACATTTTGAATCGTATTATTCACTGAACTAGACTGATATCAAAAATCACTGCACATACATTATCACTTCTTAGAAATCACATTACCTAGTTCAAACATTTTCATTAAATTTATTAGGAAAGTCTATTGATCAACAAACTTGATGTTATCTTGACACTTCAACTCAATCAATGTGAAGTTTTCAATCGGTACATAAACAAAACGATTATCTGATTCCGCCTTCTTAGTTAACACAAAATTACCTAGCGCTTAATCGTCTCTGTCGCACTTATAATAAAGAATGACAAAGACGGAAAACTAAAATACGCTACTGAGCCATAGCGATCGGCAACTTGGCTAGGTACCCTGGGCTGTTAAGTCCTTTTCTTATGAACAAGGGTCCTGATTTTTGACGGACTTGTCATCGAAAAGTGTCACTGACATGTAGGATGTAAATAGGTAATTAATAGGTTTAATTTATTAGTTATTACTGATACATTGCGTGCCGAATTAATTTGTATGGTTTTTTTTTTTAAATACCATAACTAAATATGCTAATTTCAGTTCATTAAGACTTGTACTTTCATCCCTTAAAAGCAATGTCGTTATGAAAGACACACACTGTATTACTTATCTAATGCGAAATATAAATCAAAAATTATAAAACCAGCCGAAATTCTGACTAACATATTTGATAATTATTTAGACAATTTGACAGTTATTAACGAGGACAGTGATGACGATATAATTAATAATTGTTTTCTACTTAAAAACTTACTTGTAACATGTAAATACACGAAGCTATGTTAATTATTACTATAATAGGAAAGAGAAAAATGTTATTATAAATACAAATGAGTTTGATTCATACTTCTTTCTTTATCTCCACCTTTTTCAAATTGGGCACGAGCAACGGTCCATCGCAAGCCATTGTTTATTAAATTACTAGCTTTTACCCGCGGCTTCGCACGCGTAGATTTTGGACTTCTATGAAAAAAAAAATGTTTTCAACCGACTTCAAAAAAGATACCTATGCATGTTACACGGTTTCCTGCGAACAATGAATCCATCTTGTTTTATTTCTCAGGAGATTCAAAAGTGGCCAAAATAAGGTTAAATTTATAGTTTTTTTTGGATTTCGCCTTCCCGACAAACATTTAATCGAAAGTTGTTTCAAAGACAACGGTTCAAGTATTACTATTCCATCGACAAGTCATTCTGTCGAAGAATAGTTTCTAGTAAATTTAAATCAGGGAATTTTGAATGTACGTAGGTAACGTACTTGAGTTATTTTGTATTTAGGTTATAATGGAGGTTTTCTTTACGGGATCTTATTTTAGTTTGGTTTAAATTTAGTAATATTTATTCCGCAGTTCTAAACTAACCCTGAACCTGCTTTGATAGCTGTTCGCTTATGTGTGGGGTCAGAGTTGTAACCTAACTTAAACTTATTTTAATAACCGTTCATTTCTGCGTGGGATCGCAATGGCCGCAGTTTCAACCTAACCTAAAACTACTTTGATAGCCGTTTGCTGTGTAGGGTCGCAGTTCTAGCCTAAACTACTTTAATAGGCGTTAGTTTCTATGTGGGGTTGGAGTTCAAACCTAACATAAACCTACTTTCAAAGCCGTCCGTTGCTGTATGGGGTTACAGTTCAAACCTAACCTGAACCTCCTTTGATAGTCGTTCGTCGCTATGTGGGGTCGCAGTTCTAACCTAAACCAAAACCAACTTTGATAGCCGTTCGTTTCTGTGTGTTCAAAGTAGAATTTTACTTTATTACATTCTGTCTGAAGTCTGTTTCATTGAACAACATATTAGTATGACATAATTTAATACTTCATTGCAAATAAACTACACGAATTAAAATTAGCAACGCAGGCATCGTCATTTCCTGGGTGAATATCTAAACATTTCAACCGCCTAATTTTGGTGGCATTATTTTTGTCGAGGTTTCTATTCGTTACAATGTGCTACTTTGTCATTTTAAGGAGGCACGGTACCTTATACAAATGGCGAAGTATAACATTGAGACGATTAGAAACTTTGGCAAAAATGATGCCACTAAAATTAGGCGGTTGAAACGCTCAAAGATATTCACCCTCCTACAAAACAATAATGTAATCCGCAACAGGCTTCGTCCTTTTCTCTTATGCTAGAATAGTCAAGCCAAAATATTTAAACCGGTCATGAGTCAGTCAATCGGGACCCTCATCACAGTGACTCCATAAACCATAGAAACGATATGCATGTTGTTTTTTTACTGTTTAACCTTTACACCCCTTTGACTTTGTCTTTATCCTTTTATGTTTAGGAATACCTACGCCTGTAAAGTTTCGGATAAAATAGTTTAAATCATCAAGTTTTCCCATACAAACTCAGGACCCCCGTCATTGCACCCCTTAGGGTGTGGATTTTGACTTACATTTATTTAAACTACACCTAAACCCTTAACCTACGTGATAAATTTGGAATCTCTAGAACCAGAAGTGGACATAAATACCTTTATTTATATTTTTCGAAATCTACCCCATCAGGCCATAGGCCACGTCTTCTACGTTAGATTTTAAAATGGTTAATATTTTCGTGATCTACGACCCGATAAATCATAAAAACGATACCTGTCCTGATTTTTCACTTAGCTACCATTTTTACCTCTTTCAAGGCTTGCATTAAAAAGAAAACCCTGAAACACGTCTTTGCTCATTTAATTTACAGAATACTCCTGCGAAGTTTCGGATAAATTAGTCCAACTAATCTTGTCTATGAAGTTTTGAATTAAATCGCCCAACGAATCTGGTTCCTCCTTACAAACTTTAACCTTCCATTTAACCCCCATAGGGAATGCATTTTCAAAAAACCTGAAACATGTGTTTACTTATTTATTATTAAAAACATTCCCGTGAAGTTTCGAATAAAATAGCCCAACTAATCTTGTTTCCCTATACAAACTTTAACCCCCCATTTAACCCCCATAGGGAATGAATTTTCAAAAAACCTGAAACACGTGTTTACTTATTTATTGTTAAGAACATTCATGTGAAGTTTCGAATAAAATAGCCCAACTGATCTTATTTCCCCATACACACTTTAACCCTCCATTTAACCCCCATAGGGAATGCATTTTCAAAAAACCTGAAACATGTGTTTACGTATTTATTATTAAAAACATTCCCGTGAAGTTTCGAATAAAATAGCCCAACTAATCTTGTTTCCCTATACAAACTTTACCCCCCCATTTAACCCCCATAGGGAATGAATTTTCAAAAAACCTGAAACACTTGTTTACTTATTTATTGTTTAAAACATTCATGTGAAGTTTCGAATAAAATAGCGCAACTAATCTTATTTCCCCATACAAACTTTAACCCTCCATTTAACCCCCATAGGGAATGAATTAAAAATAAAACAGAAGCACGTGTTTATTTATTTATTATTAAAAACATTCCTGTGAAGTTTCGAATAAAATAGCCCAACTAATCTTGTTTCCTCATACAAACTTTAACCCCCCATTTAACCCTTTTAAGGGATGAATTTTCAAAAATCCGTTCTTAGTGCGCCTATAGACATTATAAAGAATCTACGTGCCAAGTTTGAACTCCCGAGGACCAGCGGTTTGGGCTCTGCGTTGATTTAAGTCAGTCAGTCAGTCAGTCAGGACATTGTCGTTTATATATATAGATTAATTAATAATGCAAGGCTCTTAGTAGAAATTCAATACCTTAATAGTATGCTCCTAAGAGCCAATACATATTAATTTAACAATGTTCCTTCTGGAGTAAGGTCCGTGAAACTTTTGTATAATGTAGACTATAAATGGGTTCATTTTTGGAAAAAAAAATGGTGTGTGTACCATGAGCCAAACTTCATATACAGGGTGATTCTTTTTCATTTTTTGTTTTTTTACAAGAATTTAAATGGTTAGAGGGTTCATTTTTTTTTTTAAATAGCTTTTGGTTTCATTAATATTTGTATAAAATTTAAAATTCGTCACTTTCATAGTTTAGGAAAAAATAATTTTAAAAGTTTTGGGGTTAATCGGGTGTTTTTCACCCCGAGGGGGTAACTGAGGGATAAAACTTTGTGTAGGATATAACCTCCCCAAAAGGCATCGTTTGATTACAGTTTCGGCCCAAAATCGCTGGGGGCAGTTTTTCCTAGGCTATCATGCTACACCCTTTTACGCCTTATTTACTCAGTTATGAAATATATTGTTCTTTACAATATTTTATAAGTTCTCATGGAAACATTCTAATTGAAAACTTAGTCTTAAATTTTCATGAAAATTCTTAGAAATTTCCGAGTATATTCCCGCAATGTTCTGCAACATGTACATTGTTTGAAAAGATAATTCAGTAACATAGTTTAAATTGTTCTACAAAAGCTTGTGTTAAATATTCTCTTTTCTTTCAGGATATTGGATATTTTTTGTTCACAATATTTTTAAATCTACTGTAACCACAATCGGTTTAGGCGCTTTTGACCTCTTACTGATTTTAATAGTATTTCAAATTTGGGGGCATCTTAGGATGTTGAAACACGATTTGGAAATTATTCCGTTGCCTGTAAAAAGCAAAAGCGGCATGTATTCGACAGAGGAGAATATTCTAATCCGAAAGCTGTTAAAGGAAATTGTAATGTATCACAACTTTATTATAAAGTAAGTACCTTTAATTTGATTACAATTACTTTGTAGCCACTACTACAAAAGAGGCATGTGAAATTTTGAATATCTCCTACCTCTTTGCAGTCAACTGTATAGAGGAACCACGTGATTACATTTGTCACCACTCCAACTCTCACCGTGGTGTCCTAAAGAGTAGACTAAGGACTAATTGTCGCTGACCATTCGTTTAATTGAAGATTGATGATGAGGAGCAAAATCATCATAGTGGATACTAACTACTGCGATCGCCAAACCGCTCACCCAGCGTGGCGATTATCGGCATTAGGTACCTTCTAATGCTATACGCATAAGTATTACGAGAAGACTGAAATAGTTTTGAGATGTGTCTGATTTTATATAACACTAATTGAGATTAAAAGAGTATTAAGCCATAACGACCGATCTTTGTGGAACTCTCTGGGGGAGGCCTATGTCCAGCAGTGGACGTCAATTGGATGATGATGATGAAGCCATAATTTGTCGCATCATTATTATGAAGGTCTGAATGTTAGACATGCTTCTAAAGTTTTCCACACATCATAAGCCTGACCTAGTCAGCATGGCCTGTGTTCATCACAGCTGAACACAGGCCTCTCGTGATACTTTTCCGTATGGACGCACTAAGTAGAAGGTGCCAATGCTGATATCACCACGCTGATTGCCGGTGTTCGTGGTATTGTATCAACTATGATGATGTTGCTGTCCATCATTGACACACAAAACGCGAGCTATATTTGGGCATTTCTCCGAGCGTTTTAACCACCGTGACTTCGGTGGCAAGTGGCAACATCATTACCCGATTTCCGTGGGTATCTCATAATTTTTTTGGATATCTCATAAATTTTTCGAATTTTTTGGTAGATGTCAATTACGTTTATCTTCTTCTTCGTTTCGTTTTCGTTCTTGCATCTCTCACGGAATTCATGAGTTATGGCTGCCACCGAAGTCAAGGCGGTTGAAACGCTCGAAGAAATGCCCATTTACGAGTATGGCAATCTTCATAAGGTCTGTCTTTTGAGCTACGTTTGTCAGACCGTGGTCTCGCTGGAGTACTTTTCGACTCCATCGGCCATCTGCTCTGCGTGCAATGTGGCGTATCTATTGCCACTTTAGGTTGCTGAACCGGAGAGCTATGCCAGTGATTTTAGTTTGTCTACGGATCTCCACAGTTATCAGTTATTAATGGTGTTTGTAAATGTTCCTTTAACATGCTTTCCTTGTAACAGATTCGTCGACAGATGCTCGGATACGTTCAGCGAATATTTGTTCCTGTTCTACCTGCTAATGCAGATTATCACCTGCATTCTACTTCTGGAAGTGACATCCTTCACTCCGGAGGCGTTGGCTAAATACGGGTTATTGACAATTGCGTTGCACCAGCAGTTGATACAAATATCGATATTCTTTGAAATGTTGAACACGAAGGTAGGTTTGTATGGCTTTGATCGTTTTAAAACGCTACAGCCCTCCGTGGCCCATCACTCACGCTCATGCTAAAACGACGTAAAATCGCTGAGTACTCGCTCAGAAAAGCGTTCTTCATATCAAAGGCGAATAATTTAAGTCCTGTTTCATTCACCAAGACACCTTAGTAAGATATGACGTGTTTCAGAGTGAAGAGCTAATAGACGCCGTATACGATGTACCCTGGGAATTTATGAACAAAAGCAACAGGATGACAGTTCTGATCATGCTGGCTAGAGTCCAGAGGCCGGTCAATCTGAAGGCTGCCAAGGTTGTGCCAGTTGGCGTGAATACAATGTCTGCGGTAAGATAAAACATACATGAAAGTCCAGAGCCAATAAATATAATTAAACAGTTAAACTCACGTGTTTTCAGTCACTAGGCGTGACATGATTCGGAGAGCCTACAGTAGCAAACATAATAAAGACTTTTTATAAGAATTTAAAAGTACCTTGTTCTCATTGACATTTTTCCATGAGAACCAATTTGTAAAAAAGTGTTATAAAGAATACTTTATTTTACAATTGAGTAAAAAGGCATAGAATGAACCTTAAAAAGCATATATATACAAAGTTTTTGGCATGATTAGATAGCTTGTAAAATGTAAATTGCCGGAAACATTCTGTATAGAAGTTTCACAACTTATAAAAAATTTCTTCGGTACATTGCTAGGAATAACATGTAAAAAAACTATGCCTAAACATGCTAACTAAATATGTACCAAGCAGTAATGATTAAATGTTTACCGAAACAATAGGACACAACATCAAAAAACATACATACAATTTTGTTTCAGGTTTTGAAGACAACATTCTCCTATTATATGATGCTGAAAGCTGTGGCTGGAAATCAATAACTAATAGATCAATCACTAATATTGCATATGTAGCAGTTTTTATTGAGTAAATTATCGCCGAAAGTCATTTTACCGATTTCTCTGCAACCTGCATATCGCAAAATTTAATTTCCCCGAAAATACAGTTGCCAAAAGTATCCTTCCCTTCTGCAGACATATTTTTCGCATATTTTAAAATAAATTGCTTAAGTACATACAATGCCACAAGGGTCAATCTTAGATATAAATATGTTAGATTAGTTAG
The DNA here is from genome assembly GCA_025490895.1 of Thaumatotibia leucotreta. Classification (NCBI taxonomy): domain Eukaryota; kingdom Metazoa; phylum Arthropoda; class Insecta; order Lepidoptera; family Tortricidae; genus Thaumatotibia; species Thaumatotibia leucotreta. Next base: position 14,343 of record JALPQI010027335.1, read on the forward strand.
ATTTAATTTATGTATATATACATATAAATTGTATAGTTTTGAAAATAAAGAGATCGTCAAAAAATTGCTACGAAAAGTTAAGTGAGAAGCAATTTTTCGCACGCTGTAAAGTTAGTACGTAACTAACTTTCAAAAATGAACTTTTGCGATTTGTTGGTTGGTATAAATTAATTTCTAAACAAGTAATAGTGTGTTGAGAATCTTAAAAAACTGTATCCATGCACGCTTCTATTTTATTTTATTTATTTATTTATTAAAGTTTCACGTTTCCTTTGTGCCACATCCAGGACATTAATAATTTGTAAACATTGTATTCAAATACAATTTTATAAGTGGTATTGTGTCTTTATTTTCATACCAAATCCAAAGAACAAATACAGGATGATCCCAAATCAACTGTGAAAAACGTGTTTAGATAGTAATTCTGATCAAGATTTCCTATGGAATCTTCTTCTTCGTCTTTGCTCATTCCCACATTAGGTGGGGTCGGCTTTCCTAATTATTTTTCTCCATGACAACCTATTTTTCCATTCTTTCTTTAATAAAACTTTCATGCTGGTCCACCACGTGGACGGGGGACGGCCTCTGCCTCTCTTCTTCTCTGGCAAGTTTAATGCCCTCTTTGCTACATAATCATCATCTCTGCACATGACATGTCCATACCACTTCAGACGACTTTCGTTCATCTTTTCGAGGATAGGGGCTACTTTGAAGGTTCCACGTATGTGTTCATTTCTGACCTTGTCAAGCCTTGTAACCCCTCCCGACCAATACAGCAGTGCCGGCCTGACGGCGGTTTTGTATACTTTGCCCTTGGTACGGACTGGCATTAGAGGATCGCAGAGTACTCCGGTCAAGAAGCGCCATTTCTGCCATCCGACATTTACCCTATGGGCTACGTCCGATTCGACTGAACCGCTTTCTGCGATGACAGAACCAAGGTATTAAAATTGTGACACTTTGGGGACAGGAGTTTGGTCAGGATAGTGAATGGAGGCCGGCGGGGTTCTGTCGTTAAATCGGCATTCTAGGTGTTCTGTTTTTGATCTGCTCACTCTAAGTCCTGCTTTTTCCAAAGTATCCACCCATACGTGCAAAGCGGCTTCTGCGTTTTTGGCCGCGTCTGATATTAGAACGATATCATACGCGTACAGAAGATTCCAGGGGAGTGGGGCTTGGATGTCTCTTGTGATCAACTCCATTACAAGGTTAAAGAGAAGAGGACTAAGGGCCAAGCCCTGGTGAACTCCGACGCCCACCTCAAATGCCTCGCTTAGACCTGCTGGGCTTTTGATTTTTGTACACACACGTTCGTACATGTCTTGGATAAGCCTGACGTATCCTTCTGGTAGGTTCTGAGCTCTAAGAGCTTCCCAAACTAGTCTTCGAGGTACCCTATCAAAGGCTTTCTCCAAATGGATAAAAATAAAGTGCACGTTTTCTTTATTGAGGTGATATTTGTCGATCACAATCCTAAGCGCCTGGATTGCATCTGTTGTCGATTTTGAGGGAGTAAAACCAAACTGATTTGAGGACAGTGATACGAATGGTTGAATACGATGGTTTAGAACGCGTTCCCAAATTTTCAAGGTATGCGAAGTAAGTCTGATGCCTCGGTAGTTGCCGCACTCAGTGACGTCTCCTTTGTTTTTGAAGAATGGGACAAGATGACTCAGCCGCCATGAGTTAGGTATTTCGTTGTTTACGAGTATCAGGTTGAAAAGGTTGAAAGATTTCCTAGATTTCCTATGGAATAAATAATAAAAATAAAATAAATAATAATAAATAAAATAAGGCCGCAGGGCAGCTTGTGGCGAGCTGTTGGGGAGTAACGACCCCGCGGACCCGAGTGCTCCCGAGAGTCGGTCAGGGTCCCCGCCTCCGGCGTGTCTTCGTCGATCGGAGTGGAACCCCAAGGGAACCCGTAGGACTCTCAGCTCTGGCTTGCCTTAACTGGCCGTCCAGAGAGGAGTCGTCAGAGCTATATGCTCCAGGGGTGGAAGTGTAAATTTGCATAAGTTGCGAGTTAGTGCAGAGGCTGTCAAGCCACTGCGCAGAAAGCGGTGTACACCTCTCTACACTCCTTAGCCGCTGCCACTGGCTGTCTCTTGTGACGGCATTTACGGGGGCCCATCTAGTCGGCGGCAAATCACCTGCCTCGATAGCAAAGAGAAATCATTGTTATGGCAGGTGTCGGGACCTCTTTTCTATAGTTCCACCTCTTATCCATCCAACCTTCATCACGATAACCCACTAGTCTTTTCCATATAATCTCCAATAGCCTCTATATGCCTGCTGGGACCGGTTCACGGATATCTATTTTTGTGCCCGTGAATGGGTTGCAGCAGGTGTAAAACACAGCAAATTTCTCCAAAGGGCCTCTACGTGTTGGATCTGTATCCCCGCGCAAGCCTATCAAAAGACCGGGATTTATAGGCCCGTGATCAAAGAGAGATACAAATAATAAAATAATAAATATCTTGGGACATCTTACACAAATCAACCTAGTCCCACGGTAAGCTCAATTAAGGCTTGTGATGTGGGTACCAGGCGACGATATATATAATAGATAGATACATTTAGATACTTAAATACATAGACAACCATGACCAAGGAACAAATATTTGTGATAAATAAATACACAAATAATGCCCTCGCCGGGATTCGAACCCGGAACCTCCAGCTTCGTAGGCAGGGTCACTACCAACTAGGCTACGGAGGCTGACAAATATTATTCGCAATTTCCATTGACGGCAGCCTTAAATAAATGTTTACAATTTTATTTGCAACCCTAAGTATCATTTGTCCCTGTCTATTTGAAACGCGAAGATAGAGACGTCAACGGCGTACAACTTATGCTAATACGCGTATATGTTACTTTAATAGAACTCTCGATTAAACTTGAACTTGTTTTGCGTGTGTCCATTATCGTACGTCAAGGCACCTGACGGACAAGTCGACGGTACGTCATTTAAGTGATTGGATTTATGGAGTCTCTTCGACGGAGACCCGCTATCATTTATTTAAAACTTTATTGCACAAAAGAAAAAAAATGTACAAAAGGCGGACTTAATGCTATGAAGC
>JALPQI010027336.1:0-13010 GCA_025490895.1 Thaumatotibia leucotreta
TGTAGCTTTTGTTACATGTCATCACTCTTATTTTACATAGACATAGAGTCTATCGCAAATGTAAAGTAGTAATAAATAATATAACTTCTCTTGTGACTTATCCACGCTGGAAAACTCTAGCATGCCGCTCTCGGCCCCGTCAAGGGCCGGCAAAAACCCGCAACTAGAGCTCTTAAAATCGCGGTAATTAAGAGCTATTCTCGCTTGGCAAGTCACAGGCGCCGTCAAGATCTACTCGTAGAATGTAATTCGCCCTCGGAATTCATCGAATATCAAATGAAAGTTTGTTGAATTTTTTAGTTACGCTGCAAATTTTCGCCTTGAAAAAAGTAACAAGAACGACTTACTCAAAACATAAAATAAATTTGTTGCATTACGATTTTAACCAAAGAAAAATTGTCGCTTCTAATTTCGTAGAAAGTAATTGCTAGGATATTTCCTGTTGTTCCTCCCATGTTGCTATTATATTCAAAAGTTGTATTACAACAGTAATGGGTCAGTTTTTCATAGTGAATAGTTGCCATCCTAAGTCACAAGGATGTATTAAAATGCATTATAAATTTATCTTCAGACTCACAGAGGTTTTCCATTAATGAAGTTTTTCATAAAATTTCTGAAAATATTTCGCTGAAATCGGCCATGTTATTGTCTGTAGTCTGAAGGAATTACATAGTAATCAAAGCTATTGTTTTGTTGGTAATACCATTCACAATAAAAGTAAAGGCGACAGAAAAAAAAAGTTATTTTTAATCGCTTTCATACTTCAATTCACATCCTATTAAAATTGGCACCCAACGTGGGACAAATATGTGTACAAAATAATAATATTTTAATTAACTTGAAGCTTTGGCAGCTGATGTATTTTTTAGTATAAAAAACATCCAGTTGAATATAATTATTTTACAACATAACAATATTACAATTGGCACCCAAACGTAGATTTAAAATGTGACGTTGTTCTACTACGTACATTTTTATAAGCATGGTACACTGTAATTATAGGGCCCAACGCAATTACTATACAATTGTATTAAAACTAACTTACTTTAATCAACCGTCGACGTAAGGCTGTTTTACGTTACATGACATAATAATTGGCACCCAACGTGAGTCAATTTTACAACATAATGCTATTGGTCCAAATCTAGGTAAGTTCCGTAGCAAGAAATAAACAGAGTGTAATGACGAACTGCATTCAACATTGGGCTATGTTACATTTTATAAAAATAGACACCAAATCTGGGGCTATTACACAAAATATTATTACTCGTATTTTCACACAATTGTGGGGCTACTATGCAAATATTATGATAGGTATCTAAATGCAGTGATATATTCAAATAAAGATAATTTAGTCTTAAATTTAAAGCTGCTTTATCAGTCGACGTAAGGCTGTTTTATAATGGGCGATCGTGGGACAATTACAGAACGTATTATAATTAACTCCGATTTGGGTAGGTTAGGAAACAAGGAATAAGTAGCTTAATGTGGTACAGCATTCAATACAGGGCTATATTACCACCAATTAAAACTGGCACCCAAATTGGGGCGGTTATACAAATTATTATTATTGGCACCCCAACGTGGGCTTATACTAATATACAAAAATGAATATAGTTAAGCTAATTGAGACATTACAAAGCATAGCTATTTGATGAAAATGTTATGTCTTAAAATACCTATCTATGATAATAATAAGTCAATCCGGGTCTTTCATATTAGCACACTTGGCAGTTTTAGAGAAATATCGTGTGCATAGTGACAGGAAACTTAGAGATTTGTTTCAGTATAATAATATCAACAAGCACTCACAGGGATACAGCGATGTTGCCCTGTATGCTTTATAGAGAAGGGATTACAATAATAGCCTAATTACCACCCCACTAAAATATGGGGTTAAGTGGTGTGATATAATAATTTATTTTAATTAATACGTTTTCTTGCTTCGTCAAGTCTATTGTGAACAATTGTGTAAGTTCTTTACAACAAAAATTATTAGAATAACTAGTGTTTAAATAATGCATTGACAACAGAACAAGCAACATTCGTCACATCAATACATTAAAGTGCAATATTAAAACTGCCAGAATTTACACCTTAAAGTAAAATCTTATTTTTTAAGTAATCTTTTAATTTGTCTTAATCCATATTGTTGAATGGCATATCTTTATATTTCCTGTTAATATTTACAATTTGTTACATATGTACAAGTTGTTAATTTTTAATGTAATTCAACATGCTTAATTTGATAGGAAGATAAGTATCAACGAAAAAGAGTTCACTCTACAATACACCGAGCCCGTCTCAAGATCTGTGCTAGGTATAGATATCACATCACCTGCCCTGGGGGAAATCATTCGATGCTACAAGGTGAGAGCCCATTTTTTAGTCCGGACATCTCTGACATTTCGGGTGTGCATTAGTCTTGTGTGGAATAAACTCGTGTTATGAGGGACAATGTCTGATTAAATAAGTAATGCGATGTACCGTTTCAATTCTTGTTTAGGGCTCTGTAGGTTTGTGAGGTATTCTCATAAATTTTGTGTTTAATGTACCTATTCCAGACTTTCTATCCAGATAACGGAGATTGCGGTTTGTCATTATTGACTGATTTGGAATCAGTCATTTGTTGTGGGGTGGGGGATATTAACGATATTTGCCAAAAAAAATAATTATTTTAAGATTCTCTACAGCGTATTAAAAGATGTTATTTTAAATTTACAATATTATATTTATATGTTTAGCATCTGCTTTTAGATAGAGTATATACTCATTCGAAGCAAATTGTTTACCTTCCTTGCTTTGATATCCGATTTAACACCGATAGCCCGTGGGCTACTCGGTCTGAAATTAGAAAACGGTATAATTTGGGGGTACCAAGTGTCCTTTTTACAGTAGTTAGACATATTCATAAGGGTGTTAAAAAAGTATGATAGACATCTCAAAGTGGTAGCTAATAGGCATACGGGCTATTTCAAGATTTACGTTGTATGACAGGTATGGTTAAAATTAGGAGTTACAAATTTTCCTTTTCACGGCTGTTAGGTAAGCTTATAAAAACGTCAAAAATGCAAGATTGCCATTTATAAGTGCTACCTAACAAAAATGGGGGCCAATCAAAGATGGTGGATCTCAAGTTTTACAAAATCAAGTATATTCATATTCATATTCATATTCATTTATTCATGCTATCATAACTTCATATAAATACATCAAATATAATACATGTCAGTTATGATACCCTGTAAGGGCACAGCAAATAATTATAACCTTAAAACTAGTCTTAACTACTACCTTATCCTAAGTACAAAAATTACAGAATTATAAATTTACAAATAAAAATTAAATATTAATGTCATTGAAAAATTCTTTTAAATTATAATAACATTTTTCTATTAATTTATGCTTTAATTGTCTTAAAAATAATACAGTATTTTTTTCGCCTTTTAAATCATCTTTTAATTTATTGTATATTTTTATGGTCATGGCGTGTGGACTTTCGCTATGTAATTTCATAATAGATCCTGTCACTCCAACCAAATTATTTCTAAATTTATCTCTTAGCTCGTAACGTCGAGACTGATCTGAGACAGGGATATACAATTGTGAGTTTTCTCTAACAAATTTACATACCTCATAAATGTAGATAGATGTAAGCGTTAATATTTTACAATTTTTAAAATGAGGCAAACAACTGGCTGGGAACTTTACATTAGCGAGAATTCGTAAACATCTCTTCTGGAGTATGAACAGGTCTTCGATATCCGTGCTGTTTCCCCATAATATAACGCCGTAAGAGAGCCATGAATATGCATGGGCGTAATAAAAAGTGAGCGCAGACTTATAGTCCGTGGATCTCTTTATCTCTCTTAAAGCATACACGAAACGTGACAGTTTTGTTTTTATTCCCGCAATATGGCCTTTCCAATTAATATTCGTATCAATTACAAAACCTAATAATGTTACAAAATCGACGCAATCTAATTTAATCCCATTCATATCAATATTTAATGTCAAAGGTTCTTTTTGATAAGGCCTAAATTGGATAATTTTCGTTTTTGAAATATTCAATGTCAAATTATGATCATTCATCCATTGAACAATCGCATTTAAAATTGAGTTTATATCTTGGTTAATTGTGGCACTGTCATTACAGGAAGTTAAGATAGATATATCATCAGCGTAAAGTATACAAGATTGCGTTATTGATTTCGGAATGTCGTTGATATACACCAAAAACAGTAAGCAGCCCGTCACGCTACCCTGAGGAATTGAATGTGTAACGAGCTGTTGATCAGATTTTACGTGAGATATCTCTCCCGTTGTGGAGTCCTGGTATTCAATAGATACGTATTGAATCCTATTTTTAAGGTATGACGTAAGCCATTTGTGGGCTGTTCCTCTTATTCCGACTTGGTAAAGTTTATTTAATAATATGTCATATTGGACCATGTCGTATGCCTTAGACATATCGAGTAAAATACCTATTGCGTACTTTTTACTATTTACGATATCTAATATTTGATTCATAAACTTGTATGCAGCCAAAGTAGTGGAATGTTTTTTTCTAAACCCGTTTTGTGCCTCATCAAAAATATTATACTTCTCGCAAAATGAATAAAGGCGGGTACACATAGCCGCTTCAAAGATTTTAGATGACGTTGGAAGTAGTGCCACGGGGCGATAATTGTTGGGTTCGGATTTCGAGCCTTTTTTTTTATAAATTGGTTTTATTAATGATTTTTTTAGCATTTCTGGAAATACTCCCTCTGTGAATGATTGATTTATCAGTAGGTATAGTGGCATAATAAGTTCATCAGCACAATATCTGAATAATATAGGTGGCATTTCATCCACTCCGAAACTGCGTTTGTTTTTTAGATTCATAATTATCCTTTTTACTTCTGGCATATCTACTGGACTCAAGAATATGGAATTTGTGGTGGGTTTGAGCACAGGCCGGCCGCGTGGGGGTGCGATGCCGGTTTCAACAGCTCCTACCGACGCAAAAAATGCGTTAAAGATATTTGATACTTCTTTAGGCTCCGATATTTTTTTATTATCGAGTGTTAATTCAATGTTCTGCCGCGTAGGCCTTTTATTTTTATTCGTACGATCGTTTAATATTTTCCACATTGTTTTATTTATATTTTCAGATGTATTAATTTTTCTAATGTATTGTAATTTTTTAGATTTTATTATAGTCTTTTTTAACAGTTTTTCGTACTTTTTGTAAAAGTTGGTAAGAATTTTGTCACCAGATTGGGTTACCATAATTTTTAATAATCTTTTTGCTTTACACGATATTTTAATTCCTTTCGTAAGCCAACATTTTCTACACGTTGCTTTTTCCTTGACTGTTTGTTCCGGTATACATTTGTTAAGAATTTTAATTAAGACGTTATTAAATATCTCATAATTTCTATTGACATCATTTTCAGATCTGAATAATTCGATCCAATCAACTCGCTGTAGGTGTAATTTAAAGTTGTTCATATTATTTAAATTAAATAGTCTTTTTTTGTATCTACATAAGCGATGACTGGTGTTTTGCTGTACTTTTAAGTGAATAATTGTGCTTTTGTGGTCGGAAAAACCAAAGTCTACAACTTCCGATTTTATTATCATTTGTTGTGCAAAATTTGTATAGATGTGGTCTAAACATGAGGACGTAGTATTTGTCACACGAGTGGGCTCCTTAATATGTTGAATAAAATTGTACTCTAACATGAAATCCAGAAAGTGTCTTGATTCTTTGCTGCTTTGCATCATGTCTATATTAAAATCCCCGCCCAAAATAACTTTCTTTCCATTACATGTTTTAATTAACATTTCAAGAAGTAGTGACATTTGATTTAAAAAAGTTTCGTACTCGCGACCATTCCAATAAATAACTATAATTAATATATCCAGCGAATGCACTTCAATCGCGGCCATTTCTACAATATATTCTATAGACATATCTACTATGTCCTTACGCTCAGCGAAACCGGTTCCATTACGTACTAATATGCAACACCCGCCTCCCGAGTAGTTGGCCCGGGAAAACGATGACGCGATGTCATAGTTATTTATTCGTATTAGATCCTGTTTTCCCTTAGATAACCAAGTTTCAGAGATACAAAGGACATCGAAATGTATGTGTTTGCTGTCTAAAAATGCTTCCAATAAAGTCTGCTTATTGAAGAGGCTTTGCATATTCTGGTACAATATTTTAAAACACTTAAGATCTAGTTCGATTACATTTAAATTAATATTATTCATGGCGAGGTTATTTTTTTTAACATTTTCCTCAATAATCATTCCAACAGAGTTAACAGGGACATCCTGATCTGAACTTCTATGTTCCTTAAAATTAAATATTACATCAGTATTAGCGAAAAAAAATATCTTCGGTTTGTGTGCACACAGACGATTTTTTTACAACACTAGCATAAGTTACTGGACGCAATGGTGGAGTAACAAAATTTCTAGAGGCCTTGTATTTACCTGCAACCAAAAGGGTTATTTTTTTCGCCAAGACAAATTTCCTATTTGAATTAATACTATCTAAGTCAATATAATTTACATAACTAAAATGTAGTGCCATGTATTTTAATTCATAGTTAAGCAAATCAATTAAATTATAATTAAGATTTATGTTGTGTTGTACACTTGTTATAATGATATTAGTGTTAGAAAACATTCTCATATAATATTCAAGCTGATTCAAGTATAACTTTGGGTTCTTGTCATTAATTCCGCTAAGTAAAACAATATAGTCATTTTTTGTATATGATTTGCAAGTTTTTAGCAGTGGCTCAATTAAAACACTCAAACAAGCACCCGGCTTGAACCAGGTAACAACATCGTACTCATCATTCAACCTGTTTAGTTTTTTGCCTACACCTCGACCCTGGTCATCGCTTATCAGTAAGATTTTGTGTCGCACGGCGGTAGGTAGCTTCTCGGCGCGCGGAAATAATGCGGGCGCCGCGGCGGTAGACTCCGGTTTGCGAACATTCTGTAGTGTTACAGGCGGCGTATGGGCACAGGCCTGTACCGTTGGACTTTCTGGTGTTATGTCAATCCTAATTGGTGTACGTGTTTTGGACAAGTGTGCAACCGAATTGTTTCCACTACTAGGTATAGAATCCGTCAAGGGCAGTGCAATTGAAGGCCCATCGTAACTCAGTTTCGGTGACATGACAATGCTCATAGTGCAGTTTCTGTGAGAGCATGTAATATCAGTGCACTGTTTAGGCCTGTTTGACCATGGTGCTTTACGTGGAGAGAAATCATCTGAGGTAACATTTCTATACAGTTCCACCGTTTTTTGGGAAATATTTAAATCTGATTTAAGAGCTGCATTTTCCTCTTTCAACATCTCAATCTCCATTTGCGCTCCGTCAAGCTCCAAGATTAATTGCTCCATTTTCAGGTTTGCTTCAATTAATTTTCGGTTGAGTTCCTCGAATGACTCGCTTCGCGGGCCATTCGAGGTAGTGTCAGAACTTGTGCTGCAGCTGGCCATAATGTTGATTAACCTGGAGTCAGAGTCTGAGCCCAAATCAGATGACATATTACTTTGACTATAAAATGTAATATTTTCACTGTCACCCATCCCAAATAGTATAGTTTCACTTTAGAATATACTTAATACGCCAAACACACAAAGCTAAATTTGAAAAATTTAACTTAACGGTTTTTTTTTTTAAACACTCAAAAAACACAGTCAATCCTTCAGGTATATCTGAGATAACACTTATTAACGTTAATCACTCGTAAACTATTCGAAGGAAACCACTTTTAGAAAGGTTTTTCAAGATAAATAGGTAAATATCATTAAAAATAACAACAGCTGATCCGATTCAAGCGTTTGACATTTTATGACCTCTCGAGAACTATTAAATATATCTAATTACTCTCTTGAACAAAATTAAAGGCATATCTGTAAGCTTCATATTTTGCGTATACACCATATTGCTACAACCAACCAATAATTAATTATGACCAAATTTATGAAAATTTCGTGATTTTGATTTTTTTTGAAAAATTAAATATTTTTTTAAAGATAGTGTATTTAATAAGCTTTAATTTGATGTATATAACTTGTCGGCGGCATCAAAAAAAAGACCCTTAAAAAATATTTAAATGAATTGTAGTCATAATCCACCGTATACTTAGTGATTTAAGAGGCGATGGAAGTGCCACTCGTAAATAATAGTGCTTATTTCAAATAACCAAGATTGAAAAATATAAAAAAAAACTGAACTGTGAGTCGGACTTCGCCTCTTAAATCACTAAGTATACGGTGGATTATGACTACAATTCAATTAAATATTTTTTATGGGTCTTTTTTTTAATACCACCAACAAGTTATATACATCAAATTGAAGCTAATTAAATATACTATCTTTAAAAAAATATTTAATTTTTCTAGCGTCATGACTACTATGTAAAAACAAGACAAAAAAAAAATCAAAATCACGAAATTTTCATAAATTTGGTCATAATTAATTATTGGTTGGTTTTAGCAATATGGTGTATATGCAAAATATGAAGCTTACAGATATGTTTTTAATTTTGTTCAAGAGAGTAATTAGATATATTTAATAGTTCTCGAGATATACTTGATTTTGGGTATGGTATGGGTTTGTTAGGTAGCACTTATAAATGACGATCTTGCATTTTTGACGTTTTTATAAGCTTAACTAACAGTCGTGAAAAGGAAAATTTGTAACTCCTAATTTTAACCATACCTGTCATACAACGGAAATCTTGAAATAGCCCGTATGCCTATTAGCTACCACTTTGAGATGTCTATCATACTTTTTTAACATCCTTATGAATATGTCTAACTACTGTAAAAAGGACACTTGGTACCCCCAAATTATACCGTTTTCTAATTTCTGGCCGACTAGCCCACGGACTACGAAGCATTGAATCAGTAAAGTATAATTATCATACGAAATGAACGCAACTCACCATGTCATTGTACTTTGGTAGGTACCTGCAGTCTAGGTACTTTAAAAAAAAAAAAATACCGAATTTTTCTAGAAACATGTTATAGCCTCTATCTTATGTGAGTGCCTATAACTGATGAAAGAAGTGAAACAAGGATTGTAAGAATGGGACACGTTTATTACGATTAAAATTAAAGGATGAACTTTCGTCTCTGTGGTGACTATGCGTGACATGTTTTGCAGAGCCTAGAGACTCTGCAAGCATGTCACGCATTGTGAAAGCTAATTTACGGGGACTAAAAATATTGGTTTTATTAAGCCTACTTAAGTGCCTACCTTACCTCCTGTACAGCTCCCCCTACCCCTTTACGACCGAGACAAAAAAAATCTAAAATATTAAGAAAAATGCATGTAGACCGTTTTAAATTATCTTGGAATACTTGTAAAAAATAATAAAAAAAATCAAATTGCCTTTTATCATTAAAAAATTCGCATGCACGAAAGTGACGTTCAGGATCTGTACGTAAATGCAAGATCTTGCAAATTAGTATGGACATGCCGAAAACATTAATAAAACACAGTATTTAACGAAAAAACTTTCTATCATAAGCGATCTTACATTTTTAGGGTTCCGTACCACAAGAAGAAAAGAAACGGAGCCCTCATAGGATCACTGGCGTGTCTATCTGTCCGTCTGTTACAACCGATGTACTCCGACGCTACTACTGGGCAGATTGAGTTGAATTTTCGCACACCTATGTAAGTTAGTGACCCAACGATGGATGTGGAACGTAAAAAAAAGAGTTATAAATATGAGGGCTACTTTTAGGGGGTAAATTAGAAAATAAGAATCAAAATTTTCACTTCATGATTTCGAGAAGATAAAATGTATCATCAATGCTAATAATAATATGATGAATGGATTAAAGCGACGATTTTTAGGAATCAACGTGTAATAAACAGTACTAATATTAGCAATATATACTTTTACTGACTGAAAAAACGACGAATCTAGAAATCACATTACATTTTACAAATTCACACAAGAAAAAAAACTATATTTACTACACATTGAGTTTTCCGCAGCAATTTAACAATAGATTTAAAGATGTGAACGGAATTAACGGGTTTTAATAGCCAAACAAGAAAATAATTGTGGTTTAATACTTAAAAAGCATATGCTAGAAAGCACTACGTCGTGCACAAGCAGAATTAGCAGTAATCTCACACCTAGCTTTAGTGATGATGTGAAGCTTCCGAAGATAGACATAGCAAAGTTTACCGGAAACTATCAAGATTGGACGTCCTTCTTCAGTGTGTTTTTATCTTTAATCCACAAATAAGCAGAGTTCAAAAGAGCAACATTCATAATAGCAAAGTTAAAGCAATTCGAGAGATATTAGGTATGGACAACTATGGAGTGCCTAACCAAGATGAAAGAACAAGGTATTATTAGCCCTAGTTCCTTGGATACGTTGATTGAAATACGATGAAATATGTACCTAACGAATTAGACGAAATATGTAACCAATTCTTCAAAACATATGACCATCTTTCTTGGTTTCATTTTATGCACAGACCGATTATGCATAATCGTGCAAATATTTATGATATGAACGATTTACGAGCTACGTCCGAACCTAAAATTTTGTGCACTTATTATTTATGGGCATATTGTTTACACAAAAGCACTTAATTTAATTCTAATTTGAGCTAAATAAAAACGTTCAACTCTTTAAGAGTAAATATCAATCAATAAATAACTAAAAGGTTTGTCACGACAAATATACGAAATTGTGAACTTACGTGTGCTACTACACCCACCAAAATACATCGCCATCTTCAACGCTGTCTTGCGACTGACTGATGCGGCCGCCCTAAGGTATTTGCTACTTTTACGTGTCGGCTAGTGTCTGCAGATTCGATCGGTATAGGTTTGAGCTCGAAAATACAATTTAGTTGGTGACAGGATTTTTTGCAAAGTCATTTGCAGGATTATATCAAACCGGTCGGAAAGGGCTACAGTACCTCCTTTTTTTGAAGATAACATATTTTAAAGAATAAGATAATTAACGGTTCACAAAATACTCATAAATGAATAAACTTGTTACATTACATAAGAGCATAAAACAATTAACAAAATTTGATTTTCGCCGGATTAGTTTATAAGTTTTTTTTTTGTAGAATAAATTAAATACGAGTTATATAGAAGCATTCTCTGTAAATGACAGGTGTTCAAGCACAAAAGACTTACTAAAATAACAACACAACGCTACTCAATAATCATTGTAGAATATAAAATCTATTTTATGCAGATAAAGTGTAGTTTGTACAGCATTTTACGACGTATTTCATTTTTTATAGGCGTTCGCTCGCATCCTCGTCCTTGGGTGTCACTCCAATAGCTTTTCGAGTTACGACAAATTGATAGCTCGTTTAAGTCAGTTCGAGACAACTCTACGTGTACGTTGTAGATCTAGAGATCACACTACGCTGGTTTGTTCTACACATCGACTCATCAGAACTTGATCGACCAATGAGAACGCACAGTCTTATCGTGTCTCAGACTTTTATTATTGTGCAGCCCGCGAATTCTATGGCATTAGAACGGCAATATATTTTTTATAGTTCCGCTTGGAGGTGGTTAACGATACGAAATACACAGAATACAGGCGTTAAGTGAATGATGGGTTCTTGTTGCTGGAGGTCTTTTGAATTAATTTTATTGTTTGTTTATGGCTTTTAGGGCGGACAAGTGTTTCATGATCAGTTTTATTGCTGCGATTGCTATCGATGCCCTAGATGCTAAACATCGGAAATGAAAAAAGCTCAAAGCTTTCTTTTGTGTAAACTTACCTACAAGGTCGATTGCAAAATAATTGTATATAGTTAAGGCCTGAATTTGCCGTGTGGTGACGGCAGTAAGAATACATTTGTCACCACCCCCTCCTGCGGGTGTCGTGTCGACTAAGGGAGTGAAGTGTCACCTTACCATTCTACAAGATTGATGATTGGCAGCAGCGTCATCATTACTGCGATCGCCAATCTGCTTGCCCAGCGTGGCGATTATCGGCATTTACCTCCTAATGCGTCTATCTATACGCATAGTTAATAGGAGAGGCCTACGTCCAGCAGTGGATTAACATAGGCTGATGATGATGATGAAGGCCTGAATCTAAACAAAAATCACGGTCGAGTCAGTTATGTTATAAAATCAGGTCATACTAAATTGTGGTACTACCGGTCATTGTGGCAATCTTTGGGGGAGGCCTATGTTCAGCAGTGGACGTCATTCGGCTGACATGATAATGATGATACTAAATTATAGTGTCTACTCTGTCTAATAACCTTTGCCAATAAAAAAATTAAAGCGCGTATTGGTGATCGCTCATAGAAAAATGAATGAATGAATTTGACACCTTTCACAAAATTTTACTACGTAACACAAATATTATTAATCACCTCGCCTTAACCTATGCAAACTGTTCCAATCACAAGTAAATCGAATGTGCGGATCATTATTTCCAATTTGGCACAGTCGGGTGCATATTAAAGTTTAAATTGAACGTACACTGCGGCTCGGTGTAAGTCTGCATTACGGGGCCCTGGGGAAGACGAGAGTGTGTGGCCTGAGATCAGCGGATAGCGGAAAATGTTTGTGCCTGTAGGCTTAGCACATGATTACTGCGACAGTATGTCGCCGCGAGATAGATTATCTGTTCCTCTTTTATCAATATAGTTAGTAAAAGATGGAAAATTTGTCTCGCGGCGATGTCGCCGTACTGACGTATCACTCCTGTGCTAAGCATACTGGAATATAAACTTTCATCCTCCTTAGTCGTTCACTCTTGACAGAGTGGTCGTTGTTTTATAATACAAATACATACATACATACATATCTTGGGACATATTATACACAAATCGACCTAGTCCCACGGTAAGCTCAATTAAGGTCGATTTGTGTAAGATGTCCCAAGATATTTATTTATTTATTTATTTATTATTTAAGGCTTGTAATGTGGATACCAGGCGACGATATATATAATAGATAGATACATATAGATA
>JALPQI010027339.1:0-11753 GCA_025490895.1 Thaumatotibia leucotreta
AACAAACCTACCCTAATAGCTCGCTTACGCTTATATCAGATCCTTCTGGCTTGATACAGTAATAATGATAAATGTAAGCATTTAAATTAAACCAAATTAAGTCATTATTAAACGGGACAGTTTTTGTTCCCTTACCCCTTGAATAAGGTTCAACTTACTCTCCGAGTTAAATAAGCAGCTTTTTAATGAATAAAATTGTGATACATTAAGTTATTTTTTTTACTTTTACGCTATAACAATCTTTTTCAACTTAATATTGAATTTAATTTGAATAACATGTTGACTGAAAATCCTCTTGTTTTGGTAATGATTCATCATCACGAATTATGTACAAAATTTTAGTACTTTTTTCATAACAAATTATATTTGGCACGCAGTTTTTTATACACACCTACATGTCAGATCAAAAATGTAAATAGCTAATGATTGAGTGTATCAATGTGTGATCAAGCGATAAAAATATGAGATACAATTTTAAACTCCTTACACTGAATCTAGGCCAGCTACAGACCATAGTTGCCTCTTAGGTACAATCAAAGACCAAATAAAATATGTCCCAGTACACTCTAACTCTGTGTAATAAGAACGTCGTAACATATTTACAACGATCGGATTCTATGAGCGGATTCTTTCGATACTTATTTTTGCACTTGACTGTACCATAAAAGTCTGTTGCATCGAGAGGTTATAACACTTTCATTTTACGTCATATATTTTACAATTACATCCCTTTAAAACATTAATTAACTATTTTTCAATAATATTCGTTTTTTTCGAAAAAATTCGAATAATGGAAATCGAAGTATTCGTATTATTCGAATACTAAAATTGGACGAATATTGCAAACCCTAGTTACTACGTTTATGCTAACGTGGGCAGCATGTGACATTCGATTTTTCCACACTGTATAAGTAAACAGAAAGCTCGACGCAGGGGCACAGAATAATAGGGGCTATTTCACAAATAACTATAAAAATGATGGACCTCCTGGAAACACTTAACTTTCGAACATGGTGGTGACACCTGTCAAACTAAATAAGAAATACCCTCACACGTTATTTAAATACATTGGGAGCAAAATAATGCCGTCACCGAAATTCTCTAGCATTGTTGGTAGGGTTAGCAAGTTGCAGAACATTCTCAAAATTGCGGGAATATACTCGGAAATTTCCGAGAATTTTCATGAGAATTTAAGAGTAAGTTCTCATTGAGAATGTATCCAGGAGAACTTATAAAAAAATGCTATGAAGAATATTTTCTTTCAGAATTGAGTAAGCAAAGCATAAAATACACCTTAAAAGGCATGTATATATACAAAGGTTTTGGCATGATTCGATTGCTTATAAAATTTAAATTGCTGAGAACATTCTCTATAGAAGATTCGCAACTTATGAAACTTCTCCTCGGTGCATTGCTAGGTAGGGTCTACTACAGAGACCATCAACATAATACTGTAAAACCTCCTAACTATACTCCAAACGCTCCCAGGAATGGGCCAATACTTAATCGAATATCTTATTAGGGATAATTGTTATATAAATCGTTCTATTCATAGGCAAAAACTCCTCATTAAAAATTAAAAAAAAACTTGAAAAATGCCAAAGAGAAAGATTAGGATTGATACTTATATTTTAAAGACAAACGGGTCTTAATCGCGTAAACTTACGTTTAATTATATCCTGACGTTACACTCGTGGTCGCACGCAGACTGCCTGCGACCACGGGTGTAACGTCAAATATGAGTGATAATCGTGAAAGTTTAAATCAATATATAGGATTGATACTAATTAGGAGTTTAAATTGTGGACCATAGTTGCAGTATTGGACCAATAGTTGGGTAGTTTTTACGGTACTAAAACTCTCTTGCCAAGCTTTATGGAGCCGAAGCAATGGAACCAAACTAGACGCCTGCCAAAACTCTTGAAGCCAAGTGACAGTAAAACGATTGCTTTTGTTTTGACTAAGGCAGGTAGACTTTTCTTGTTTTCATTAAAAAAGCTAAACTAAAACTAAAAGGTTTAAAATTTTAGGATCATGGGGCCCCAGCGCACGTAAATTGTTTGCTGACATCGCGAAACGTCTGGTTGACGTAACTAAAGATCGAAGCGCTGGCGACTTCCTCGCGCAACGCATAAGTATTGCGATACAGCGAGGAAATGCCGCCAGCATCCTCGGTACAATGCCACAAGAGACAATCTTAGATATAGGTATAGGGTAAGTAGATTAGTTATATTTAACATAAATTGCAGTTTTAAAAATAAATATATTGATTATGAAAATAAAAAGGCTTGTGAATAAAAGAATTACCTCATGACTAAGTAGTAATATATTTTGTACCTAGTTGTTTGCCTTATTTAATAAAGCAAAGCTATTGTAGAGGCAGCAGAAGCCTCATAACCAGTAATCGGAATTGTGGGCGCAAAACTTTAACAAAACTTTAAAATAGTACATTACGACACAAGTGCGACAAACATGTAATTCAAAACGAGTGGCGATGTTTTAAAACACGACCGATAGGGAGTATTTTAAATCGACGCGAATTACGAATTTCGTTTTTGCACGTGTCTCGTATGACGTTTTTTAGTACAGATGGCCCTCCGAGGTTTTGGACCTGACGTAAAATGACACACTTCTCGCACTAGAGCCTAAAAAAGGCACTATCTGTACTAAAAATGGACTTATGGGAACACTTTAACCAAGAAAGATACGAATATTATTGAAAAAAAAACTGGATCCAATTTTATTGCCTATCTCGGAATCTTGAAGTTACAATGTTTGAATGTGTAGATATATTTTATGGACCTATGTGATTTTTCAAGTCCAGTTGACAGGTTCTGTTTAAATTTTGCACCCAAAATTCCGATCACTGCTCATAACATTATTTTACCACGTCGTATGTTATGAATGGAGTAAGTGCAAAAATAATCATTATCATCATCAGCCTATGATAATCCACTGCTGGAAGTAGGCCTCTCCTATTAACTACGCGTATAAACTCATTAGGAGGAAAATACCCATAATCGCCACGTTGGGCAAGCGGATTGGCGATCGCAGTAATGTGTCCACTATGATGACGCTGCTGCCCATCATAAATCTTTTACCAAATAATGGTCAGTGACACTTCAATCCCTTAGTCGACTCTTACGACACCCGCAGGAGGAGTTGGGGTGGATTTTCCCCACCCCAGTAGGTACTTATTCTTATTGCCGTCACCACACGGCTGACAAATAACAACAACAAAATAAAATTATGTGCAAACCTTCACTTTAATCCATTGAATAAGATGTAAAACTGTATATAGATTTATGAACTCGACTATAAACACCACGCCATCTATTTAATATTGTCAAATCTATAGCTACAATATTTACTTAGTACTTCAGAGATTAATTATTTTCTTGTCGATATGTAATATAATATAAAGAGTGCAAACAAAATTATGCACATAATTGCATACAGTAGGTATAATTAAGATAACGCCAATGACAAATTGAACTAGGTGACCTTAATTAAGTTCTTCTTAAGTTATATGGTTTCTTAAATTATATGGTTTTAATATCTAATGATTATGATCTTATTAGATTACTAACTAGAAAAAAACCAAATATAAAAAAAATATAAATATCTTGGGACACAAATCGACCTAGTCCCACGGTAAGCTCAATTAAGGCTCGTGATGCGGGTACCACGCGACGATATATATAATAGATAGATACATATAGATGCTTAAATACATAGACAGCCATGACCAAGGAACAAATATTCGTGATAAATGAATTCACAAATAATGCCCTCGCCGGGATTCGAACCCGGAACCTCCAGCTTCGTAGGTAGGGTCACTACCGACAAGGCTACAGAGGCTGACAAATATTCGTGTCTAAATAACGTTATTACCAAAAACCTTGATGTTAGGTTATAAATTACTAATTAGACCATGACTGAGGGATATTTTTTTTATGAATGCAAAAAGTCCATACTCCCACCGACTCCCGAACTCGGGACCTCCAACTTTTTAAGCAGGAGCTAGAAAGGCCGTCAAATATGTGACAATCCTATTTAAAATTGCGCCAAAGGCTTTTGATTACATCTGTGCGTACAGTGGCCATGAGATACGTCGGAGCGGCAAGGGTACCTACTCACAAATATCTTAGATGGTCTCTATTGTCAAGGCGTTAAAATGCATGTACAGATATTTTTGAGGCTCTCTTTTTTTGAGGCCTGTACCTACAACCTCCTTAGTTGTCTTATTTAGTAAACAACTTTCTAACATCCGAATACACTTTTTTGCTCTTAAACTGCCTTGTTTACCTATACCAAAATATCTGAGTGCGGTGAGGACTTCGCCGTGAAGAACTTAGGAAAGAGATTACGCACTACATCTGTTCCTGTTGATTTTCAGTACATGGATCGTACCTGTTCGCATGTGTGTTGGTAATCGAAAGTAGCAGCATCACATTCCGGGACGTGCTGTGCTGAACAGGCGCCAATGTGGGCGTTGCATGTCATTCCTTCGCCGCAAGATTCCAGTGGTACCTGTACATTAAAATACATATTCATATAATAGGTTCACCCCTTGATATAGTCGTAAGTGACGTAAATGTTATTGATACTGCAAAAGTTTAGCTTGGCCAGTTTGGCCACGAGTTTCTGCAAATAGTATCATGTGCTTTTGTGGAGGCAATTTAATATGATGGCCAAAGGCATATGCATGTGTATACCTGCATATGCCTTTGGCCTGTCGGATCTAGACCAGGCTGTTTGTGACACGGTGCAAAGTATGAAAAATTCGATACCCTTCCTCTGTTATCATTGGGATTTCAGAAAGACAGGTACGTAGATTGCGTTATACTTAACGTATCTTTTTTTCTTTTAGTTATAGTATCTATTATTCTTTACATTGTCAGTAATTTGGTCGCATGAGACTCTTTCTTTTGATTGATAAATGATAGAAATTCCTCATTATAGGACTTCCATCGCTCGTATTGCCTGGTAAACACGAAATCTCTCTAAAGTGAACGTTACAAAACGGGATAGGTTGCGAACAAACCCACAAATCTTCAGCTATTACAAATATGACAGTTAACCTTGCCTTTTGCCTTTTTATTGGCAATAGTTAGGTATGGTACATTATTATCACAACCTTCAGCTCCATTATCTCATGTCTACTGCTGCTGCAGGCCTAGCCAAGATGCCATTCTGTAATCGTATACGATAAGCGATAAGTCACGTGACTATAATAGTGTATGGAAATGGTCACGTGACTTTTCGTTCGAATCCGTCTTCCTCATACATGTATTACTTATCGCTTATCGTATACGATTGCAGAATGGCAACTTGACTAGGCCTGCTGATGCTGATAAACAATAAAAAAAGTAAATAAATAAAAAAATAAACATAAGCAGTCAGCAGCAGCAGTATCATACATACGACCACAAACCTTCAGCCATCCTATTGGTAGTATCACACACTTGATGGCCAGCGAGCAGTTGTGGCAGGCCACGCCCTGCTGCGAGCAGATTCCTTCTACGTCCAACTCGCCTTCGCTTAACGACACTCCCAGGGGAACTCCTGCCAGCCGGTTACCAGAGAGGACCCCTCCCACATCTTGGGAACTGGAAGCCTGGAATGAATACATAAAGAAGTTTATTTATTACACCATAGCAAAAAAAAACAACTGCAAAAGACTGGTTATCACAGGATTCGCACCCGCTTTCTCTGGATTACCGATCCAACGTGCTTCCAATTACACCAAAGGAAATATGATGATGTTTTTTAAAGAGGGGTATATTTAAGATAAAGACCTGATTTGTAGCAGTTTGCTTCTTGAAATAATAACAATGAGGAATACTTCCTGATTCCAGAGAGGACACAATTCAGTAGAGCCCTAATTATGGAGAATTTCAAGAGAATGTTTCATATGACATGCCATTCTTCTAAAACTGAAAATGTTGAGATTTAA
This sequence comes from Thaumatotibia leucotreta, assembly GCA_025490895.1. NCBI lineage: Eukaryota > Metazoa > Arthropoda > Insecta > Lepidoptera > Tortricidae > Thaumatotibia > Thaumatotibia leucotreta. The sequence continues at coordinate 5,960 of JALPQI010027339.1, forward strand.
CTTTTTTTGCAATCATTTGGCATTCTCGATGCCAACAGCTGTAGAAAAAAACTAGTAACTATATACAGGATGTTTTCATATTAGCTACCGATATCTTAGGGAAAGTATGAGTTCATGATATAATGAAGAACTTTCCTTACGGAACTCATATCGAAATAAAAAACACTCCATGAAATTAGCAGCCGGTGGGACCGCTTTGCATTGAACGGTAATTTTTTTTCATATCATGATTTCGATACGAGTCCCATAGAAAAAGTTATTCGTTATCATGAACACGTGCATAACCGGAAGCCTAAGACATCGGTAACTAATTTGAAAACACCACCAAAAAATTATATCATTTTACAAAGTTTTCTTGAAAGTGAATGTGATAAAGATTTGCGAACGAATATCGTTCATGTTCATGGCACAAAAATAGCGCTCATCCTTGCTGGGATTCAAACACTACCTACCACCAGCTTCGTGGACGCTACCAAGTGTTTTACTTATGTAGGTATTAGAAAACGTATATGTGGGTATGCATGTATTATTTGAATCGTCAAGTTTATGTGGGTATACGTACCGAAACACCAAAAACGAGCAGCACAATTTTCAACCACATTTTCATAAATTGGCAATCACAAACCTATCTACTGCACCGTTGTTTGTGGACTGACAATTTGGGGGCCACTGCTCTCTGACCCAATTAACTTTGTTATTCTTATTTGATAATAAATTATGTTTTTTAATTAATCTGTCCTCCACTCATATCAACGAACGAACCCGAAATCTGTACCAGATATTTCGGATATTATCCGTGTCTATGTGAAGTTTAGAAAATAGCATTTAAATTAAAATTAGGCACTTACCTAACTTACCTAATAAGTTAATAACTGAACTTATTGTGAACACACAAGTCAAATTATTTATTGACTAAGTATTTTGATTTGTACTTTTTATTTTTCCCTAGTAATAAGCCTAATACTGTATAAATTATAAATATTAGATGTCATATACCAAAGAAAAAACGACCAAGATCACCTCTACGCACGTCTTATATTTATAAGTTAATAACTCTTCGTACACTGTACCATACCTATAAAATATTAGCTACTGGGTATTTTTCATTAAGATTAGTAAAAAATACCTAAGCTAATTTTCTAGTACAACTACCTAACTATAGTCCAACTGCCCCCAACAATAGTCCAAACTTAATCGGATATCTACCGATACACTGTTAGTATAACATTAGGTGTAATTGTTATATTAACAGTGTTATTCACAGAAAGAAACTTCTAATTAAGTAATAATAAAAAACCTTGGACAAATCAATAAGGGGACTGGGACTGATGCTTATTAGGAATTGAAATCATGGACCATATTGGCGACTGGCTGGGTTGCGACCTTTTCTTATATGTAACTATTGTAAATGACATTATTTTGAGTTAGTTACTTTTTTGACATGTTTATTATTTGCTAGTCAGTCTGCCTTTGTATCCTGCTGATATAACATAATAAAGTGTGTTGAAATATTGTATTTAATTCCCAATAGACCTTATTTGCAGTATTGGACTATAGTTGGGTGGTTTTACGGTATTTTTATATACAGGGTGGAAAAATCGAATCCCACATAGATGACAACTACCTTAAATATTACATATTTATAGCGCATTTTGTGTAAGGGAGATTTTCCTTTATTTTTAAAAACTATACCTAAATTCTGTATGGAAGGATTTATGAAAAACAAATTACTTCTTATTGCGGTGCATTTTACGTGACGGGTGAAATCAAATTTAAAAGCTAATTGTTAGTTTTCGTGGCCTTCTGTTATTCTGATTGTATTTGTTGTTTAGGAAAAAAATTACCTTAGGTATCAGTAACCCTTTCAATCTGCATCATAAAATACTGTATGTTATTTTTTGTCACATTTGACCGGTTCGAGTCCCGACTGAGGCAAGCGAGTTTTCATAAATCCTTATTTGCAGATTTTTTTTAAATGAAGGTAAGTTTCCCTTACACAAATGCTATTTACCATATTTAAAGTAGTTGCCATCCATGCTGCCCCCGTAAGCATAAACGCAGTAACTAGTTTAGAAGTGTCAATCAATTGTTTACTTTATTCAACTGAATTGTGTTTTGGTATTAATTAACATTTTAAAACTAGTTACTACTAGGGTTTGCAATTCGAATATTCGTTTATTCGAATTATTCGCCTCAAATAATATTCGAATATGACAGCAAATATTATTCGAATAAAAAGAATATTTCGAATAGTGAAAGTTTGTGTGAAAATAAGTTATTTTTCAAAGAATTATAATAATTTTCCAAAATTAACATTAACATATATGTAAAAATATATTTTAATAATTAAACAACGTTTAATTCAATTGAGTTAATTTAAATATTAATAACTTGGTGGTTTTACTTAAAAGGGGATATAAATAGCAATTTTGTTTTCCAAAGATGTTCAAACGCTCCAAGCAAAGATCTGACAAATCTCCTAAAAAGTTTACCAGAAACACTAGGAACAGAGAGTTTAGATTAAGTGCAGTGTCCTATGTGTAGTGTAGGGCCTGCATGGAAGAGGAGGAAATAGCAAAACATATTCTTCTAGAATGTAAACAGGTAGAGGTATACAGGAGTAGGCACTTGGGGACTCCACATACACTAAAGGAGGCATTTAGCACCCTGAAACACACACTGAGTTTCTTGGAGGAGCTTGGAGGGTTGGAATAGGGCTACCTCGCTATCACGCAAAAAAGGCACGATGGTTGTAGAGTTGCGGATAAAGCCCAGTAAAACTAAGTGCAGTGTGATAAATATCAATATAAAGCCATAACACAAATTGTAAATAAGTGGAAGCAATTGGCAATTCTAAAAATTATACGATTTTTTGTTTTATCGTATACCTTGCTATAGGTATTTTTAAATTGGTATAATAATAAAAACCATGGAATCTTGCTTCATTATTAGTATCGTAATTACCTGTGAATACTGAAACCTATGACCTACACAAACCTACCCTAATAGCTCGCTTACGCTTATATCAGATCCTTCTGGCTTGATACAGTAATAATGATAAATGTAAGCATTTAAATAAAACCAAATTAAGTCATTATTAAACGGGACAGTTTTTGTTCCCTTACCCCTTGAATAAGGTTCAACTTACTCTCCGAGTTAATTAAGCAGCTTTTTAATGAATAAAATTGTGATACATTAAGTTATTTTTTTTACTTTTACGCTATAACAATCTTTTTCAACTTAATATTGAATTTAATTTGAATAACATGTTGATTGAAAATCCTCTTGTTTTGGTAATGATTCATCATCACGAATTACGTACAAAATTTTAGTACTTTTTTCATAATAAATTATATTTGGCACGCAGTTTTTTATACACACCTACATGTCAGATCAAAAATGTAAATAGCTAATGATTGAGTGTATCAATGTGTGATCAAGCGATAAAAATATGAGATACAATTTTAAACTCCTTACACTGAATCTAGGCCAGCTACAGACCATAGTTGCCTCTTAGGTACAATCAAAGACCAAATAAAATATGTCCCAGTACACTCTAACTCTGTGTAATAAGAACGTCGTAACATATTTACAACGATCGGATTCTATGAGCGGATTCTTTCGATACTTATTTTTGCACTTGACTGTACCATAAAAGTCTGTTGAATCGAGAGGTTATAACACTTTCATTTTACGTCATATATTTTACAATTACATCCCTTTAAAACATTAATTAACTATTTTTCAATAATATCCGTTTTTTTTCGAAAAATTCGAATAATGGAAATCGAAGTATTCGTATTATTCGAATACTAAAATTGGACGAATATTGCAAACCCTAGTTACTACGTTTATGCTAACGGGGGCAGCATGTGACATTCGATTTTTCCACACTGTATAAGTAAACAGAAAGCTCGACGCAGGGGCACAGAATATATAGGGGCAATTTCACAAATAACTATAAAAATGATGGACCTCCTGGAAACACTTAACTTTCGAACATGGTGGTGACACCTGTCAAACTAAATAAGAAATACCCTCACACGTTATTTAAATACATTGGGAACAAAATAATGCCTTCACCGAAATTCTCTAGCATTGTAGGTAGGGTTAGCAATGTAGGTACAAGTTGCGGAACATTCTCACAATTGAGCTTACCGTGGGACTAGGTTGATTTGTGTAAGATGTCCCATGATATTTATTCATTTATTTATTTATTGCGGGAATATACTCGGAAATTTCCGAGAATTTTCATGAGAATTTAAGAGTAAGTTCTCATTGAGAATGTATCCAGGAGAACTTATTAAAAAAGTGCTATGAAGAATGTTTTATTTCAGAATTGAGTAAGCAAAGCATAAAATATACCTTAAAAGGCATGATTCCATTGCTTATAAAAATTAAATTGTTGAGAACATTCTCTATACTTAATATGCATTGCTAGGTAGGGTCTACTACAGAGACCATCAACATAATACTGTAAAACCTCCTTACTATAGTCCAAACGCTCCCAAGAATGGACCAAAACTTAATCGAATATCTTATTAGGTGTAATTGTTATATCAATCGTGCTATTCATAGGCAAAAATTCCTCATAAAAAAATAAAAAAAAAAACTTGAAAAAAGCCAAAGAGAAAGATTAGGATTGATGCTTATTTAGAAGTTGAAATTGTGGACCATAGTTGCAGTATTGGACCATAGTTGGGTAGTTTTACGGTACTAAAACTCTCTTGCCAAGCTTTATGGAGCCGAAAGCAATGGAACCAAACTAGACGCCTGCCAAAACTCTTGAAGCCAAGTGACAGTAAAACGATTGCTTTTGTTTTGACTAAGGCAGGTACACTTTTCTTGTTTTCATTAAAAAAGCTAACTAAAGGTTTAAAATTTTAGGATCATGGGGCCCCAGCGCACGCAAATTGTTTGCTGAGATCGCGAAACGTCTGGTTGATGTAACTAAAGACCGAAGAGCTGGCGACTTCCTCGCACAACGCATCAGTATTGCGATACAGCGAGGAAATGCCGCCAGCATCCTCGGTACAATGCCACAAGGGCCAATCTTAGATATAGGTTAGGTTAAGTAGATTAGTTAGATTTAATCTATGTACGGTCGGCTATAAGACGTATACAATTTTGACCGTTATGCCATTGACATAGTTACGTTCCGAAATGTATACATATTATTAGACGTGACTGTAGATAAACTGTAGTTTTGAAAATAAATATATTATGAAAATAAAAAGGCTTGCAAATAAATTAATTACCGCATGACTAGTAGATATTTTGTACAATAAGTAGTTGTTTGCCTTATTTCATAAAGCATACCTACTGTAGAGGCAGAAGCCTCGTAACCCGTAATGAGAACTGTGCGTGCAAAACTTTAAAATAGTACATTACGACACAAGTGCGACAAACATGAAATTCGAAACGAGTGGCGATGTTTTAAAACACGACCTATAGGGAGTGTTTTAAATCGACGCGAGTTACGAATTTCGTTTTTGCACGTGTCTCGTACGACGTTTATAGTACAGATGGCCCTCCGAAGTTTTGGACCTGACGTAAAATTACACACTTCTCGCACTAGACCCTAAAAAGGCACCACCTGTACTAAAAATTTACTTAATGGGAACACTTTAGCCAAGAAAGATACGAATATTATCGAAAAATCTGTATCCAATTTTATTGCCTATCTCGGAATCTTGAAGTTACAATGTTTGAATGTGTAGATATTTATATTTTATGGACCTATGTGATTTTTCAAGTCCAGTTGACAGGTTTTGTTTAAATTTTGCACCCAAAG
>JALPQI010027340.1:0-14198 GCA_025490895.1 Thaumatotibia leucotreta
GAAACCCATGAACGGTATCAATTTTAGTAATTAATTAAATCTGGCTTTCCAAAATAAATCATCAATAAAATATGTTATCAATAAAGTTTATGTATTAGAAAGCACTGAAAATATTGTCTGAAGTAATTCTTTAAAAGCTTAAAACACTAATTTCATATACTTCCACATAAATTTAAAATCTGAACAACATGAATTACACAGGTATCCCATTAATGGTATGTGCCTATGAATCAGCGTAGAACATAATTCAAAATAAAATATTTTAAACTAAATGGATAATTACTGTAATAATACGAAATAAAAGTCAGAGATCGAAATTAAGGAAAAGTCATAAAACTGAAAACTTAATTCTGAAAATAAACTAAATGGGGCAAATAAGACAGTTGTCACAAGAAAATTATAAGAACGCTAGTCGCTAGCCAAAGAAACCTAGATACCCCTAACAGAACAAGAAACAAAATATTTTAAGCTAAATGGATAATTACTGTAATAATACAAAATAAAAGGCAGATCGAAATTAAGGAAAGTCATAAAACTGAAAACTTAATTCTGAAAATAAACTAAATGGGGCAAATAAGACAGTTGTCACAAGAAAATTATAAGAACGCTAGCCAAAGAAACCTAGATACCCCTAACAGAACAAAATACGAAGATTTACTGGTGAAGTGTAATTAAATGATCGAAATATTTCTAAATCGAAATGAAAGATAGACACGAAATTGAAGCCAGATTGAAGCAATCTAATGACGTCTACAATTTAATATACACACGCGAGACAGGGATCGAAAATCAAACATTACATTTAAATGGAAACATCATAAAAGTCATAAAATATAATCATTATTAGTAGTTTGCATAATGCAAAAACAGAACTTAATTGATATAATACGATTAGAAACGTGAATTTTACCCACACAGTTAGTTTTCCAACATACAATCATAAAAATGTAAAATAAAACTTACCAACAGAAATAAATACTTGTTGTATGAATACCTGCAACAATTCTTATTAAACGTATCTTTATTTTACTAAAATATTAACGAATACACAAATTAGATAAACTTTTAATAGATGACTGCATGTGTGCTTGTTGGAACAAGTACAGACAATGAACATTCCTCACTTTCAGACCTCAGACCATTTCACGAACATCAAATTGTGCCTAAATAGGCAAAATAATAAATAAATCAGATCCTGGTCAAGGTCACAACTAATTGTAACATCCTACATGGACTAAAAGCTTCATTACTGAAAATGTGAAAACTATGAAGCTCCAATAAAGCTCTGTAATAGGGAAATCTAAAATTTAGGGAAAAGTATAAAATAAACAAGGTATAGAGAGGAAAAAGAAAATATTTATTAAATTAAATTTTCTTATTAGTTTTACAATTAAATCTAAGGACTCTACAAGCTCTGTATCTCATTTGGTCTGGTTAGGACTTCATGAGATACACCGTCATGATTGCTAGGGCCAAATACCTAAGTCAGGAAAACATGACGGTACAAAAACCTGACGCCAAAGGTTAACCTGCACACACACACAAAAATAGAAATTAATATAATAAAATATTGATAATAGCATGATCATCTAGTGGTAAATTGGACAACATTATGATAAGTAATAACCCAAATCCTCTGAGGTATGAGAAATGTTACAAAATCTATGTCCGAAATATGTTCCAACAAACACAATAATATCAAAGCCATTTGAGTATTCTACACAAGGAGTTAAATGTGAAGTAATTAGAAAGCTTGATAACTAAAAACATTAGACATTAGGACATTAGGATAAATAAGTGAATATTATTAAACACTCTAAAATTGTCAAACCTAAATAATAATAATATCTGCAGTGAATATTAGCTAGATGAAAGTAATATTTTAAATGTCAAACATTGTCTCTACAAAGATTAGATAACGCCTATAAAATGATCCAGATAAGTAAAAGAGATTACAAATTAGACTCTGTATATGATACCCCATATATGTCAAGTGTAGATTTAGAATGTAACAGCAGAAAATTAAGTTAAGATTATGAAGAGTAGTTTAAAAGATATAAATTGATAAAGTTGTAAAAATTGGATTTAAAGTTTATGAATTACCTTAATGATAAACGCTTAAAACTAACTTATCAACTATAAACCACGCTTAGTCTTACATTACTAATACAGTGTTATTCTTGATTATTGTAAGAATAAAATAGCTGCCTATGATCAGCTATAAGCCGCTCGTATAATATATTAACCAAACGCACACGTCATTATGTTGGCCAATGTCTGAACGAGAGTCTCAGCGTGGACCGATTCTATACAATCCAGATTGGGTATTTAGAGTTGCAAACCGATGCAAAACCCTCGAGTATAACAATGGACTTGTATAGAATATCCGAACGCTAGGAAAAGATCCGAAGATACAAATTCAGAGACTTGAGAATAAGAATATGACAATATGCCTCTCAAGACGTTAATGTGTAATATATATGTAAGCCGTATGATTAGATAAGTCCCATAGCGTTATGAGACAACCACTTATGTAATAGTATTCTATAAGAATACTCAGAAATATTATGTTTAATATAACATTATTATGTCTTCAGCAAGCCGAGGCAAAGCTGAAGTGAACGCAGAAATAACGATGAATCAGTACCTTAATACTAAACCACTTAAAACTAACTTATAACTAAATGACGCTTATGTTTTATACTGTGTTGATAAACACACGCATGACAAGAGTAATGTCTGCACGGGAGTCTCAGCGTGGACCGATTCTATACTATCCATATTGGGTATTTAGAGTTGCAAACCGATGCAAAACCCTCAGGTAAGTCAACAGACTAGCATTGAGAATATCCAAACGCTAGGAATAGATCCGAAGATGCAAATTCCGAGACTAACTAAGAATGTGATAATATGCTTCTTTTAAATTAATGTATAATTTTGTAATAATAATAATACTCTTTTCTAGAAGAGTCATAATTATAATAATCTGGAGTCGACGTGGCATGACAATGACAATGATAATGGAATCAGTTAGTTGAGATAGCAAAATACGTATATAATATATAGATTTGTGTATCTTTGAACACTTAATACAAGCACCGAATTATTGTTCAATATGAATTATACTTGTTTGCATGGCTACAAAGGTACCCCTTGTATATATTACCTCTTTGACATTTAGAGAAGGCAATTCAGAACCCGTAGTATTACATATGAAAGAACCAAGTGTGACCATAGTACTGGGAATTGCACATCAATGCACAGTATTATTCAAGCTCCATGGTAGCAAGCCCAGCCCGAAAGCATGAGACAACTAAGTCAATAGTCTGTAAGATCGTTGAGCTTCGCACTTGCAGCCTCGCCCATATAGTATAAAAATTAGATTGTATGTAAATATATAATTGGGGTCTTTAACCACAAATGTTAGCAAACAAGGGTACAGATGTCTTATCGTATGCTAATTGGACGTCTTGCCAGAATAGTTCTAGCCAAGTGGTCCATTTCGCGAGTGTAAATAAATTACAAGCCCAAGCGATTCACCCTTTTCAAAGATCACGCGAGGGCATCGATCAAAGACGAAGTTCTACCATGAAACTCGTGGTCCCCTAACAAATTCAGTGACTTAAGAGAACCTCGATCCCCGACGTAAGCAGAGTTTAACTAAATTTAATATTAATATTTCCATAATAGTTACTAGAACTACATCTCTCAACTAAACGAATCACATTATCAAAGATACGTAAGCCCAATTCCATTTATTACAACTTTATTGTTAAACGCGGTCAATTCCAATTCAAAATAATAATTTTAGCATTTTAATCAATTCTGTGGATTTATACGTTCCGTTATATGATGTAAGTAGCTCAAATTATGCTTTAATTGACAGTAGGGTAATATATACTTAAATGTTTAGAATAAGTTTAAAATATTAAAATCTGGATCATTTTATAAGAGTCCCAAATCCATAACGCACACGTGATATACAGTTTATAATCATTGTAATGAATCACGCATTCATAGTTTCTAATATGCTATTGATGGATCAATTATTTCTACTTAGTGACTTCAATTACTGCGTGATTCATTAGCAAAGAGCCGCGTCTAGATAAATCAAGTAAGTGGATGCACTGATCATAGCCCAATATTTATGACATTAAATATAAGATATTAAATAGCAGTGCGTTGTCAATCTAGAACTTGTAAACAGCAATATAATTATGTATTATATTAGATTCTCAATCACGATTGACAACTAAAATATCAACTGCAGTTATATGTCGTACGGTAGATGTTAAATCTGTAATACTCTTAATTCTAAATGAAACGTATATCCGCTCGAATGGACGATAATAATGTATGGAATAACAGTGTAGACCCAACACGTAGCACGCGAGCAGTGACGTCGAGATGCAGACGCTGTATATGGCACCCTTATGAATGGAGTAGCAGGGCCGACCCAACACGAAGCACGCGTGTAGCGGTGTCGTGATGTCGTCTGTACATGGCGCCCTCTCTCTCGTACGCACGAAACACCGGAAAGTAGAAAAGATCATGTTTATAAGAGGTATTCATAAGAAGTTAATAATTTTGATTGCGGATTATAATTGAACGGAATAATAGAAGAACTCTAAAAGAGTAATTCAAATACTAAAACTAATCAAGCAATTATTGCCCATGAAATATTCTGTTTAATCGATAATTATTCCAATAAAGTATAAACTCTAAATAATTAACCAATAAATCATCAAATAGTGGTATTCAATTAAAATAGATCCTAGCCCGCTCTCCATAACATTAATAAAATATATTTAAGTTTAGAATTATTTTTCAATATGGCACACACTTAATTTGGAGGGTAGATTTTCCTATCTATTAAATAAACCAGAAGCAACACACCAGTTCAACGGAGTCCTGTCAAGACAAAATGGCTGACGCCTTGAGCATCACTTGCGACCGACGAAGTATTAGATGCTGATGTAACTGCAGGTACTAAGCAGTTCCCGTAGTGTCGACTCCGCATTTCCACACCCTTCATCCCTGGATGATATGGCCTCTCGCCGATGGACATGAACCGGAAATGAGAAATATTTATTTAGTTACCTACCAACATTTATACACTGTACAATATGATGAGAGCTATAATCTAATACGGAAAGCAGCCATCCTAACATCTTCGCTGCGGCAATTACCTTTGCTCACAACTAACCATACTTTGTAAGGAATCGAAAGACCCCCAACCCCCAACCGCAGTGAACGTATTAAATTTAATAGTGTGCTAAAATAATACCACAAGCTCACAGCGGAGTAGAATGGCACTGAATTCAAACCAAATTTAAGGGAAACACTATATCTAATAATCAAATATTAATGAATCAAAGTATTTATAAAACACCATTATAAAACAGTTTATTTAATTATTCACTTTGTAAGTATCATATTTTAACACTGATGCAATAGGCTTAACTCGTAACTAACCACACCTTGTAAGAGGTCGAAAGACCCCTACTGCATTGAACGTGTTAACACGTGGCGCATCTATACAACCTACATGAACCAATGCTGCGCGCTCCACTGGTCTACTACTGTCGACCAAAGAATACGGCAACCTAATAATTAATACAGAAAATATTTAGATAAACATGTTACGTTATTAAAATGTCACTCGATTATCTTTGTATTGCCGTTACGCTGAACATTATAAAGCAAGTTAAGTAAATTAAATCAACCGGACACACGCACGACCACAAGCAATGATTTATCATTATATTCCTGTCATAGATTGCAATTTAAGATCCAATCTGCATGAAAACCATCCAGACACGGGCCCTGTATCCAGACACCCCCACACAAGCCGGACCCCAACTACAAGCTAAAACTAATTCATTAAATTAATATTAAATAACTTACGTTCGCCCTTGTGTCGGTTTGCCGTAAACGTATAGTAGTCACTAATCAACCAGTACGATTCGTTACCACTTAGTAATTCTATAAAGCATTGTCGAAAGTATGTCGGAATAATAACTATTCAATATTTAGACTATGAATAAACACGATTAGCACAATTGAACACGCATAACAGAAACTAGATATTTGGGCACGCTCATCTGCAAAGAACAACGTATCCATTTAATTTTCAACAGAATCTGAATCTACCCACTTTCTAACATATCGCTGGAATCCCGTATGATTCGATGCACCTATTATTCTACAAATCACAAAGCAATTCCTATAAATATAAAGTATGCCAGAGGCGACGTACCATATCCATGTGGTGCATCCTTTGTGCGCCCAAATGCCGGGTGGTACCGCATTCCTATCTTCGAATCACGCCCAGGAATGGTGTTACTCGCCCTATGCCTCCGCTGCCGTAAAGCCTGCCTGCTATATCTGTGAACAATTCTAAACACGATATGCCTTACGAACTAAACTCACTGACTTCCTTACGACTCGACGCTCTGCCGACGAAAAGCCTCGAATACCTGTTACACTCCCTTAAGTCCGATTCTCTCAACTCTCATTCTCAATCCCTCAATTGTTCGTTCATTCGACATCTTTGAATCACCTCATACTGAACATCTTTTACCATTGGCTAACAACAAACTAGCTCGAATCTGATTGGTTGAAATTCTACCCGCTCTGTTTAATTCCATAGTATCCTGAATGAAAACACTGACGTACAATTGTAGGTCACGTGGTACGCGGCGACGTCATGATATTTTAAATCGAACGCCTACAAAAGAATGAAAGCAAAGAATTATCTTCAATTGATGTCGATACGTTACAATCGCCCTTAGTATATTTACGGAGTTTACCGGAGTAATAATACTAACAATAGAATAGACATCAAGAATAGATAATTAGAGCACTTAGATCATGACAAGAAAGTAACGAAACCACTCTTTGAAATAACTTTAAATAAATCGAGCCTCGATTATCCTGAATCACAAATAACTTGTAAAAGAAGAGAATATAAAAGACGTTTATATGATATTATCTTTAATTTTATGAAGTCAAGACAAAAATAAAACTACGTTATTTTATTAATCAAGTTACTATTATCATACTGAATGCAACTTGCGAATCCACCTAAATGGACGGTTTCTAAAACAAAAAGAACCGGGCAAAGTAACGTATTACTTCTTGCAGAATATGGCTGGTTTCAACACGCTAACATTTTATATTTATGATCAAACTCCTTGTCATTAAACAAATATTAAATAACCGCGTAAATAACTACAATTAAGAACGTTAGAAACTATAAAACACATCAAATGATGTTCCGAAATAACAGCAACAAGAACTATTAATGAACCATAATTATGAATCCTGATTGTGTTCTCAAAACTACAGTGACTTATCTACAACCAACACAACGAGAACTCGACAAACTAAAATGGATGGATGGAAATGGAATCAAACAATTAAATGTGTAGATTTAATCTCTTAAAAAACCTTGGAGGTCAACTGTCTCAGAGTAACCCGACGTCCACCTTCGACAGCTTTAATGTAAGCTGGCGGAAAAAGAATTTCCATGTAATAAATGCTCAGGAACTTGATAAAACAATGTTTATAAACAATACATACAAACCACACGAAATCCCTACTGTAAAAGCATTTTGGACCATGTCATAACAACGAAGGGAATGAATTAATCGAAATGACTCAATTTGCTCATATCATTACCTGATAAGAGTTTAGACTAACCATTTATATACCTAAGTATAAAACTGTAGAATGAAAAAATCTAAATTAAAAGCAAATGAAGGGTAAAGTAATAAAACTAAAATGTACAAAGAAGTTCGTGATTCAAATTAAATTTATAATTACTTATCTGTATAATCTAATAATGGGCCTAACTAGATGCAGTATGAATTTAAAGATAAATATACCCAATCAACCTTTATTGGAATTAATAAAAAATAGGACTACGTGTAAGTTGAAACAAATATGTAGCATCAAAAATCAAAATTCAATAGATTAATCATGATTCCAATGTAAAATTAACCCTTAAAGAACATGAAAGTTGATAATTATCTATCAATTTAACTTAAATAAGACAGTAATGCTTCCTACAAACGCGAAACTAATTGTGAATATTTATAGTATTGGCACTCATTCAATGAATCAATTAGAGACCCATTCCTACTAAAAGCAATATGTAATCATAACACATGGTTATCAGGGAACCTATTCAGGGAAATTATTCAACAATACCCTACTCAAACATATTAAACGGCACAAGAGTGACAATTTCAACCGCTAAATTTTTGAACATGTAACTCACGATATCTAAATATTACACAGGTGTATAAAAGCCACCCTGGTAGACCACTACAGAAACAACAAATAAATCATTAAGAGGAGCCAGTTATAGTCACTTAACTCTTATTTCATAATTTCAAAGACAAAATATATTATTTTAGTTTAACTTGACTATTTGATAAGTAAATATTAAATTACCCCCAACGCCAATGCAAAGATACAATGAACCCTATAACGATGCATATTTATTTAAAATAATTTAGTACTAGAATTTCATTCTCACTCCATTATTTATGTTAATTTTAAATACTTTACTTATTCCTAAGTGACACTTAAATTAAATTTCTGGGAATAAATATCTATAACCTGAAGTCAAAATGAATAAGCTTTCGCTACATAAGTAAATCCATGTAATAAGAATTAAATTTAATCAGTTAATATAGTGGTTGTTTAAATAACACCTATTTCAACCATCAAATCTGAAATTGCTAAATAGTAACTACATAGACAATTTAAATTAATAATATAACCCGCTGCAATGTATAGTAATTTAATAAGTTATCAGGCAGGATCCTGTTACTCTGAATATGAAAATAAGGCTTGTAGAACTCTTTGAATGAATTATTTAAAAATCTAAAAGTCTACCAGAAGCTCAAAACAAATTGGGAAAGTAAATATCAACATAAGAAAAGTAAATTATCAAGTGTACAAATCAAAATTCTACGGAACCAATGATGCTTCGAAATAGAGGACTACCGACATTACAAATTCGCTTCTTTAATTAAACGAATATTTACAAATTTTGTCTAAATCATGTACCTATACACCAAGGAATACAATTTATTCTACAATTGAGTTTTGACTATTTAACTCAACATCTTAAATCAATATTTGGTGTAATATAAATAGTAAGTCTATAATAAATAGTAACTAATCATTCTTATAAAAGGAAACAATAAATTTACTTTCAATCTGAAATCAAACAAAAGGAATAAACGCAAAAAAGAGAACAAAACATTTTTTTTTTTTTTTACAAAATAAAACATCACTAACAGGCCAATATAACAAGAATTGTGTCAATTTTTTTTTTTCATTAATGAAATTTTAATGAAATTAAAGATTCATATTCACTTAGGAGTTTCCAATGCAAGCCTAAAGAGTGGAAATAAGTTTGTGGCTATGAAGAATATACATGAGTTCCATTAAACACGCCCACATGACAAAGACATTTATGGCATACATTTCATTAAAGGATGGAATGAAATTTCTCGAAAGGATTAAACTATATAACTAATTCATGAAAAATATGAAAAATTGTACCTTTATTTAAAAAATCTGTTAATTATTAAAACTTCAAATTATGTAATATCCTTATCATATTTGAAACCCATGAACGGTATCAATTTTAGTAATTAATTAAATCTGGCTTTCCAAAATAAATCATCAATAAAATATGTTATCAATAAAGTTTATGTATTAGAAAGCACTGAAAATATTGTCTGAAGTAATTCTTTAAAAGCTTAAAACACTAATTTCATATACTTCCACATAAATTTAAAATCTGAACAACATGAATTACACAGGTATCCCATTAATGGTATGTGCCTATGAATCAGCGTAGAACATAATTCAAAATAAAATATTTTAAACTAAATGGATAATTACTGTAATAATACGAAATAAAAGTCAGAGATCGAAATTAAGGAAAAGTCATAAAACTGAAAACTTAATTCTGAAAATAAACTAAATGGGGCAAATAAGACAGTTGTCACAAGAAAATTATAAGAACGCTAGTCGCTAGCCAAAGAAACCTAGATACCCCTAACAGAACAAGAAACAAAATATTTTAAGCTAAATGGATAATTACTGTAATAATACAAAATAAAAGGCAGATCGAAATTAAGGAAAGTCATAAAACTGAAAACTTAATTCTGAAAATAAACTAAATGGGGCAAATAAGACAGTTGTCACAAGAAAATTATAAGAACGCTAGCCAAAGAAACCTAGATACCCCTAACAGAACAAAATACGAAGATTTACTGGTGAAGTGTAATTAAATGATCGAAATATTTCTAAATCGAAATGAAAGATAGACACGAAATTGAAGCCAGATTGAAGCAATCTAATGACGTCTACAATTTAATATACACACGCGAGACAGGGATCGAAAATCAAACATTACATTTAAATGGAAACATCATAAAAGTCATAAAATATAATCATTATTAGTAGTTTGCATAATGCAAAAACAGAACTTAATTGATATAATACGATTAGAAACGTGAATTTTACCCACACAGTTAGTTTTCCAACATACAATCATAAAAATGTAAAATAAAACTTACCAACAGAAATAAATACTTGTTGTATGAATACCTGCAACAATTCTTATTAAACGTATCTTTATTTTACTAAAATATTAACGAATACACAAATTAGATAAACTTTTAATAGATGACTGCATGTGTGCTTGTTGGAACAAGTACAGACAATGAACATTCCTCACTTTCAGACCTCAGACCATTTCACGAACATCAAATTGTGCCTAAATAGGCAAAATAATAAATAAATCAGATCCTGGTCAAGGTCACAACTAATTGTAACATCCTACATGGACTAAAAGCTTCATTACTGAAAATGTGAAAACTATGAAGCTCCAATAAAGCTCTGTAATAGGGAAATCTAAAATTTAGGGAAAAGTATAAAATAAACAAGGTATAGAGAGGAAAAAGAAAATATTTATTAAATTAAATTTTCTTATTAGTTTTACAATTAAATCTAAGGACTCTACAAGCTCTGTATCTCATTTGGTCTGGTTAGGACTTCATGAGATACACCGTCATGATTGCTAGGGCCAAATACCTAAGTCAGGAAAACATGACGGTACAAAAACCTGACGCCAAAGGTTAACCTGCACACACACACAAAAATAGAAATTAATATAATAAAATATTGATAATAGCATGATCATCTAGTGGTAAATTGGACAACATTATGATAAGTAATAACCCAAATCCTCTGAGGTATGAGAAATGTTACAAAATCTATGTCCGAAATATGTTCCAACAAACACAATAATATCAAAGCCATTTGAGTATTCTACACAAGGAGTTAAATGTGAAGTAATTAGAAAGCTTGATAACTAAAAACATTAGACATTAGGACATTAGGATAAATAAGTGAATATTATTAAACACTCTAAAATTGTCAAACCTAAATAATAATAATATCTGCAGTGAATATTAGCTAGATGAAAGTAATATTTTAAATGTCAAACATTGTCTCTACAAAGATTAGATAACGCCTATAAAATGATCCAGATAAGTAAAAGAGATTACAAATTAGACTCTGTATATGATACCCCATATATGTCAAGTGTAGATTTAGAATGTAACAGCAGAAAATTAAGTTAAGATTATGAAGAGTAGTTTAAAAGATATAAATTGATAAAGTTGTAAAAATTGGATTTAAAGTTTATGAATTACCTTAATGATAAACGCTTAAAACTAACTTATCAACTATAAACCACGCTTAGTCTTACATTACTAATACAGTGTTATTCTTGATTATTGTAAGAATAAAATAGCTGCCTATGATCAGCTATAAGCCGCTCGTATAATATATTAACCAAACGCACACGTCATTATGTTGGCCAATGTCTGAACGAGAGTCTCAGCGTGGACCGATTCTATACAATCCAGATTGGGTATTTAGAGTTGCAAACCGATGCAAAACCCTCGAGTATAACAATGGACTTGTATAGAATATCCGAACGCTAGGAAAAGATCCGAAGATACAAATTCAGAGACTTGAGAATAAGAATATGACAATATGCCTCTCAAGACGTTAATGTGTAATATATATGTAAGCCGTATGATTAGATAAGTCCCATAGCGTTATGAGACAACCACTTATGTAATAGTATTCTATAAGAATACTCAGAAATATTATGTTTAATATAACATTATTATGTCTTCAGCAAGCCGAGGCAAAGCTGAAGTGAACGCAGAAATAACGATGAATCAGTACCTTAATACTAAACCACTTAAAACTAACTTATAACTAAATGACGCTTATGTTTTATACTGTGTTGATAAACACACGCATGACAAGAGTAATGTCTGCACGGGAGTCTCAGCGTGGACCGATTCTATACTATCCATATTGGGTATTTAGAGTTGCAAACCGATGCAAAACCCTCAGGTAAGTCAACAGACTAGCATTGAGAATATCCAAACGCTAGGAATAGATCCGAAGATGCAAATTCCGAGACTAACTAAGAATGTGATAATATGCTTCTTTTAAATTAATGTATAATTTTGTAATAATAATAATACTCTTTTCTAGAAGAGTCATAATTATAATAATCTGGAGTCGACGTGGCATGACAATGACAATGATAATGGAATCAGTTAGTTGAGATAGCAAAATACGTATATAATATATAGATTTGTGTATCTTTGAACACTTAATACAAGCACCGAATTATTGTTCAATATGAATTATACTTGTTTGCATGGCTACAAAGGTACCCCTTGTATATATTACCTCTTTGACATTTAGAGAAGGCAATTCAGAACCCGTAGTATTACATATGAAAGAACCAAGTGTGACCATAGTACTGGGAATTGCACATCAATGCACAGTATTATTCAAGCTCCATGGTAGCAAGCCCAGCCCGAAAGCATGAGACAACTAAGTCAATAGTCTGTAAGATCGTTGAGCTTCGCACTTGCAGCCTCGCCCATATAGTATAAAAATTAGATTGTATGTAAATATATAATTGGGGTCTTTAACCACAAATGTTAGCAAACAAGGGTACAGATGTCTTATCGTATGCTAATTGGACGTCTTGCCAGAATAGTTCTAGCCAAGTGGTCCATTTCGCGAGTGTAAATAAATTACAAGCCCAAGCGATTCACCCTTTTCAAAGATCACGCGAGGGCATCGATCAAAGACGAAGTTCTACCATGAAACTCGTG
The DNA here is from genome assembly GCA_025490895.1 of Thaumatotibia leucotreta. Lineage (NCBI taxonomy): Eukaryota > Metazoa > Arthropoda > Insecta > Lepidoptera > Tortricidae > Thaumatotibia > Thaumatotibia leucotreta. Next base: position 13,245 of record JALPQI010027340.1, read on the forward strand.
GTCCCCTAACAAATTCAGTGACTTAAGAGAACCTCGATCCCCGACGTAAGCAGAGTTTAACTAAATTTAATATTAATATTTCCATAATAGTTACTAGAACTACATCTCTCAACTAAACGAATCACATTATCAAAGATACGTAAGCCCGATTCCATTTATTACAACTTTATTGTTAAACGCGGTCAATTCCAATTCAAAATAATAATTTTAGCATTTTAATCAATTCTGTGGATTTATACGTTCCGTTATTTGATGTAAGTAGCTCAAATTATGCTTTAATTGACAGTAGGGTAATATATACTTAAATGTTTAGAATAAGTTTAAAATATTAAAATCTGGATCATTTTATAAGAGTCCCAAATCCATAACGCACACGTGATATACAGTTTATAATCATTGTAATGAATCACGCATTCATAGTTTCTAATATGCTATTGATGGATCAATTATTTCTACTTAGTGACTTCAATTACTGCGTGATTCATTAGCAAAGAGCCGCGTCTAGATAAATCAAGTAAGTGGATGCACTGATCATAGCCCAATATTTATGACATTAAATATAAGATATTAAATAGCAGTGCGTTGTCAATCTAGAACTTGTAAACAGCAATATAATTATGTATTATATTAGATTCTCAATCACGATTGACAACTAAAATATCAACTGCAGTTATATGTCGTACGGTAGATGTTAAATCTGTAATACTCTTAATTCTAAATGAAACGTATATCCGCTCGAATGGACGATAATAATGTATGGAATAACAGTGTAGACCCAACACGTAGCACGCGAGCAGTGGACGTCGAGATGCAGACGCTGTATATGGCACCCTTATGAATGGAGTAGCAGGGCCGACCCCAACACGAAGCACGCGTGTAGCGGTGTCGTGATGTCGTCTGTACATGGCGCCCTCTCTCTCGTACGCACGAAACACCGGAAAGTAGAAAAGATCA
>JALPQI010027341.1:0-10069 GCA_025490895.1 Thaumatotibia leucotreta
AAGACCTCACGTAAAGGTGCGGTTAAACTAAAAGAGCATTCGCTGTTCTAGCGCCCGTTCTAAGAAATCAACCAATCACGTTTTGTGTACCGCAAAAAAACTATTTTATTAAGCTTTCTGTCACCATGAACTACTGATACATCACCAGCACTAAACTTGTTTTACAAAAGTTCCTTTTAAAAAGAAGAGTTACTTTCTACTCGTATAAAACTGCAAAGAAACTTAGAATTTCAAAAAAAAACAATGTTGCATGTAAACATTCCGATACTCCATGTCACTTGACAGGAGTAGTACCAATAACAGTAATACCTTAAACAGCCTAATGTATTGAGCGCACATCGTTAAATAGTCCGCGTGTTTCATAGCCATAAGCAACATGTACAGCAATACTAAGCGCTATTTTTACAACCTCTGTATTCTATCATTCATCTCAATGGAAATTCAATCTTAAGTCTTTAACAGAAGCTTCGTTTTATCTATCAAGTATAAACAAGATAGGAGATTGATCAATTTCAAATGTTGTAAATATTTGCTGTCGTTTTGCGCAATGATTTTGTTTTTACTTGTCAGTATTTATTGAGTTGAAATTGTATAATGTGTACATTAATAGCGTTAGAAGTAATAATCGTAATTCTGATTGTAAAATTTTTATCTGTTATGGAATAAGTGTGATTTTGAGTGTTATAAATGGAACTGAAGTTTTTTCCAAGAAATATACCTACTTTTGATTTAGGTTTAACGTTTTACGAAGAAAAATAAGAACGGATAAAAATCTACAACGTTGAGGCACTTTGTGCTACCGCGAGCGAGTAAGCTATAAGCTATCGCTTAGACTTAGAGTAACGAATTAAAAATAGGCGTTCCTTTGTAAACAAAAGAAAAAATTAAGGACGTATAACAAAACTACCAAAATGCAAAGTAAAAGGAGTTTCATATTTTACAGACAAACGGGTCTTAATTGCGTAAACTTACGTTTAATTATATCCTGACGTTTCGGGCATGACGTTACACCCGTGGTCGCAGGCAGACTCAGTCAGTCTGCCTGCGACCACGGGTGATAATCGTGAAAGTTTAAATCAATATAAAAGGAGTTTCACTTTCACGATTATCACTCATATTTAAAAGACATCATCTTCATCCTCATCAGTCTATGATAGTCCACTGCTGGACGTAGGCCTCTCCTATTAACTATGCGTATAGAGGCATTAGGAGGTAAATGCCCATAATCGCCACGCTGGGCAAGCGGATTGGCGATCGCAGTAATGTGTCCACTATGATGACGCTGCTGCCCATCAACAATCTTTTATTAAATAATGGTAAGTGACACTTCAATCCCTTAGTCGACTCTTACGACACCCGCAGGAGGAGTTGGGGTGTTGACAAATTTATTCTTACTGCCGTCACCAGACGGCTGTAAAAGACAAACGGGTCTTAATTGCGTAAACTTACGTTTAATTATATCCTAACGTTTCGGGCATGACGTTACACCTGTGGTCGCAGGCAGACAGATCGTCGCAGAAAAAAGGAGTTACTTGGCAACAAAAACTACCTACTTATTTTTAAATTTCTGTCAAGACATAGATTTCTAAATTAAATCGAGTTAAAATGGATTTCGACATTCTTAGAAATATTTATAAAACTAACAAAAAATTCCATCCATCTCGAAACTTAAAAGTATTAGTGTAACGAATTAATTTTGCTCAGCTTATGTTGCGACCATTGCATGATTCAGACTAAATACGGGAGACTATCTGTGATTTCCTGTAAATTGGCTCTCTGTATTTACTTCAATGTCTAATGTTTATGTCACAGCTGTTAGATCTCCAAATAAAATAAAGTATCAAATCAATGCCACATTTCCTAAACCAGAATGCTCTTAGAATAACGATAGCGTAAACACATTAATTAATTCCGTTTTGTAGGTTAAAGGGGTTTTATTGAACAGTAAATTTGGGATTTATCGCTTTATTCGCCACTCATTAAGGCATACGACTGAGTTATGCATTATTAATATTAGACGGTTGTTATGTTTATGACTTGGTTCTAGCTTTGGTGTTGGATAGCCTCGTAAGGCTCAACGTTATATTTTTAGGACAACAATTTGCTTATAACGGACTATGCTGTCATATTTTTCAAAGAAATATGAATCTTATTTTGTAGGGCACATACACATCACATCATCAGCCTATGTTAGTCCACTGCTGGACGTAGGCCTCTCCTATTAACTATGCGTATAGACGCATTAGGAGGCAAATGCCCATAATCGCCACGCTGGGCAAGCGGATTGGCGATCGCAGTAATGTGTCCACTATGATGACGCTGCTGCCCATCATCAATCTTGTAAAATGGTCAGTGACACTTCAATCCCTTAGTCGACTCTTACGACGCCCGCAGGAGGAGTTGGGGTGGTGACAAATGTATTCTTACTGCCGTCACCACATGGCATGTTACGAGGATAGTGCAGTGTAAAGAAAATGTTACTATACCGACAAACTCTCGTAGAACACACTATGAATACAATTAAACGGTTAAACTCACTTGTATTTAGTCACTACGTGCGACATTTTTCGGAGAGCCTAGGTCTCCATTATCAAGCACTGAGCCCGCGTTCACGCGTCGCAACGAGCGAGACCAAGGCTCTTTGAAACATGACATTAGCGTGAGGCGTGAACGCGGGCTCAGTGCTTGATAACGGAGACCTAGGCTCACCGAAACATGTCGCGCGTAGTGACGAAATACACGTGAGTTTAACTGTTTAATTATATTTATAGTCAGTATGTCTGACGAAAGTTTAAATTCACATAGAACGAAATGAGGTAATTTGATTTTTTCCACTAGAACTTTTGTAAAACAACTATCTATAACTAACTCCTGTTTTTCACATTTTAAATAATGCTTTACTTCATTAAACTCTTGTTAGTTTGTTATTTACTTAGTAACATTTTCAAATTATGTACCTAACAAAATATAATAAGTATTCTAATTTATGTGTTATTGACCGCTTTGTGAATATATATATGTATACATTGGGAAATATGAAATCTAATAGCTGAATAAATTATAATTAGTGTTTATGGCTTCTGCTTAAAATGTAAATAGTAGTTTATACTATAAAATTAATTGAGTTTATTCATATTCAGACATGTCATAAAAATAACAATACATTTCAAAAAAAAAACCTTAACTAAAAATAAATCAAAACATAAATATCACAAAATAAAAATACATAATAGACAAATCCAAAAGTAACTTAAAACAACACATGATCCACAAAAACCTAAAAATACAACTAAAACAAAGTACAATAAAATGAAACTAAAAAGAAATCGAATCTAGGGATGTCAACTTATAAATCTAAATACAAAATCCTACCTAATCAAATAACCCACCCCGCATCACTCCCGGTGCAAAAGTACCCAACACGCTCGCTGCGTTTCCGCGTTGAACTGCGATGGACAGCCTTTGCACAAGGAATGATCCGGAGCGGGGATCATGCCCTTTCTCCCGCAAACGACCTCCGAGCTCCTTAAAAAATATCCCTGCCTCCCTGCACCAGCACCCAGTCGTCTCCACCGCCAGAGGAACAAAAGTGTACCCCACCAAACACGCATATTTGTCGCGTTTCTTCAGAGCAGCCAACTCCGCGGCAGCCCCGGCCGATACTATGGTACGACTCAAGTGCGATGCAGCGAAAGTGCTGACGCATGTGGCGTCCCAGAGAAGGCACTTCCCTTTCTGCCAAGGCACGAGAGTCATGCCGTCCGGCCTCTTGCCATCCGACCGGCTTAGGCCTGGGGGCTCCAACAAACATGGCACATATTTTAAAGACAAACGGGTCTTAATCGCGTAAACTTACGCGATTAAGACCCGTTTGTCTTTAAAATATGAGTGATAATCGTGAAAGTTTAAATCAATATATAAACACGGCACATTCGCGGAGACAAGCGCTCTGCGAACGATTTCGTTCAGTGCGTGATGGCGGGGGAATCTTCCCGCACTCCGGCAACAACTCAATGCATGGTGACCGTTGCTCTCCACCATTGTGCCGCAGATACATAAATGGGGTACACAAATATCGCAGCCCAGGCGAAGAGCAACCGCCACCCGCAAAGAATCATTGTCCAGGAGTGTGCCTAAATGAGGAGAGGGAAGCGCGTGGAGCCATGCGCCCGAGGATCTCGACCCTGCAAGAAGTCTAGCCTTGCTAACTCCCACCGCTCTCCCCAACAGGCCTTCAAACACCCGCTTCACCCCGACGTCGTCCCACAAGCGCTGAATGTCCCGCTTCTCAGGAACGGATTCACCCGGATTATACTATTATATTTTAATTAATTGAATATTTCGTTAGACATTGTAAATGTACATATCGTCAGTTGTAATATGAATTAATGTAACCACCACATGACGACTTTTCAGGAGGGCCAAAAAACGAAATGGACATTTATAAAGTATGTTGTATCTTTTTAGTTAATTATCCTATTGAAATGATGTTTATCTTGTTTGTTTTATTTTTGAGAGGTCTATTTGATAGACAGTTACTAACTGCGACCACACTTATAGTTCAGGAAATGGCTGGTGCTTACGTTAAATATTTTCAAATAAATTTGTAGGTGATACGTTAACAAATCAATGAAAATCATCAAAAGTGGATTTCGGAATTTAGTGTAACTCACAAATTGAAACCGAATTGCTTATGAGCCATACAATGCAGACGGCGCTTACAGCAGTGACGTTTATAAAAATATGGTGAGTACATTAGGAAAGACATGTTTTGTACTTACAAATTCGTACTTACGTTAAAATATTGTCTATGATTTTTGGAAACCTTTACATACGTTAATAAAAAACGTAGAAACCTAATAAAATGGCAAAGTTTTTGTTAACGTATTCGACATTTTTTTCTAGATATCAATATTTTATATACACTGTTCGATAGAGCAGGAAATTTGCAATCGAACGGTATACTTAACTCAATTTCGTCATTTTGGTGGTTACATTAATTCAAATTACAATCGACGATATTTGATTCATGGTTTACAGCATACATCATCATCAGCCTATTACAATAGCCGTACCATGAGTTGGAAAGTAAAATATACGTTAGGTGTTACAGATGTAGTGAGAAATGACTTGCCTTCGGAAACGTTCGTCAACGTCATGCTGTTTCAGTCTATCTCACTGAGACTGACAGTAATAGCTGTCATGCTACTTCAGTCAGACTCGGTGACACTGCTTGAAACACCATGTGTTTACGAACGTTTCCGAAGGCAAGTAATTTCTCACTACACCTGTACTCGATACGTAAAGCATTCTATCGCGCTCGCACTGACATATAGAAGCGAGCGCGATGGCCTGCTTTACGTATCGAGTAAAACCTAACGTTACTGATACTTGCAAAGTCATGGTACGGCTAGTTTTCAGTGCATATAGGCCTCTCTGATTTCGTATCCGTTAAAGTCCGACCGAGACTATGGATTTTGTCTTGGCCGAGACCGAGACTAGTACAATTTAGTTCGCGGCCGAGAATTTCGGTCGGACCTTAATTCGTATGCGTAAATGGCCATTCTCACCAAGCGTATTGGCGATCGTAGTAGTGTGTCCACTATGATGATACTGGAGATGATAATAAGAGAGGTCTACGTCCATGAGTGGACTAAGTGAGGCAGACCATGTGATAACTACCTATGGCTTTATAACAATCCTTGTTCCTTAGATCTTTGGACCTCTGTACCTATAAAAATATTTGCATCAACAGATAAACAAAATAAAATTATACAAAATGGCCGTCCTGTACATTAAAATGCAGTAAAAAACTAAAACGCGTGGGTCGAGGTTTTAGAATAATTTATACCACACTTAATGTACGGATTAAAAACTTTATCGACTGTTATGAAAGCAAAATATATTGCCCTTGCCATTCATAAAAAAAACTTGAAATGTTTATCGGAGTCAAAGATATCTTTACATTTTTGTCCTTAACCAGATAGTAATAAAATCTAAAATGGCGGGCATGTGTATAATAACTGCAGGGACTTATGACCTTTCGAATTTCAGTGTGTTTAATGTATTCCGCCACCTACTTACACAGATTTATGAGACTTGGTTAATAGCCTGATATAAAGAAATACAAATAAATGACATTGCTATAAAGATAAAATGTTTGATAAATCTAAGATCGTATAATATTTTAATTTTTATAGTGTGAATAGCTTACTGGTGCAAAGAAGCTGAAGTCCAGTATCAATACATATAAAGATTTTGAGACCTTTACGACTTCAATGGCAGCTATTGAGCAAGAAATCGGTAAAATACGACAATATAATACATAGAATAATTTTTGTGGGCATCTTTTATTGGTTTGGTTTACCTATTGTATACTCAGTTTTGTATATTTCTTATGTACTGCTGTTGATGCCCCAAATAACTAAGATAAAATAAAAAATAATGCCAATTTGTTAGAAAAGTCATAAAATATTACCTAATATCGCATTTCCTGCATTTGAAGGGTCCACGGAAAGAACATGTCTATATAATAATAATGTCTATATAATATTTAGAAGTCAATTCAAATTACAGAAGGAAAAACCACCTTACTTATAACATAATAAGGTGTGAATTTGTCACAATTTTTTAAGCACTGGACATGTTTTTTCAGTGGACCCTTCATTTACTGTAGTATTGGAAAGAAGCTCCTACATTGGCTGTTATTGGGACCGTAGGCAATGCAAGCACCACATGGCCATGGCAATAATAGACATATTTTGGCATAACTATCAAACCTTTCATAACTATTACTTATAACACCCAGGAGCACCAAGAGAAAATACACAAAGTGCTTAATCCTTTTGCAGATTTGGAGCGCCAGTTAAGTAGGAATATTTAAGGTTTTCTAAATCAATTTGTATACGCCGCGTTCAACGTGGCAATGCAGCCAGTGTGATGGGCACCTTTGCACCAGGGGCTACACGGGGTGGGCTTTTTGATTAAAAAGTGTACATGTGTGTTGTTAGTTTGTAAGTTAAATTATTAGGTAGGTATTACTGCTTTTGTTATTTGAAAATTGTAAAATTGATTATTATGTAGATTTATGTATGATCAATAAATTAGTATAATTATAGTTATATTTAAATCAAATATTTAATAACAAAATTCTAGCATAAGCAATTTAATACAAAAATCGCCACTAAACGGAACATTGTAGTGACACACAAAGAAACTGAGTGCCTCAAACTGGATGTACTACAATTATTGAATCTTTGAAATTTACACAGAAACGTTTTACATATTTTTATTATACTTTAAGTAGTAGAATTATTATTATAATCACAAAATCAGTCTTAAAGACTCCTTACAGTCAATATAAATGTAGCAACAATAAATGTAAACGATTGATTAATCTTTAATTTGTATACCTGCAAACTTATATATGAACCAAATTCTAACAGACTGGAGGCCACTTCAAGGAAAAAGAAGCGTCGGTGTCCACCAGCTCGATGGGCCGACGATATTACGAAAGCTGTGGGTCGCTTCTGGGTAAGATTGGCACAGGACGGATGAATGGCATACGCGAAGAGAGGCCTATGCTCAGCAGTGGGCGCTCAAGGGCTGTTACCTCATCAGCCTGCCTCAGTCCACTGCTGGACGTAGGCCTCTCCTACTAACTATGCGTATACACGCATTAGGATGTAAATTCCCATAATCACCACGCTGAGCAAGCGGATTGGCGATCGCAGTAATGTGTCCACTATGATGACGCTGCTGCCCATCATCAATCAAATTAAAGAATGGTCAGTGACACTTCAATCCCTTAGTCGACTCTTACGACTCCCGCGGGAAGAGTTGGGGTGGTGACAAATGTATTCTTACTGCCGTCACCACACGGCTAAGGTGTTGCTGATGATGAAACTTATTATCTAGTACTTGGCTACATGAGTTCCAGCTCGTTACCTAAAAGCCTAGCACTGAGCAATGAAATTTTATCACTTATCCGTAAATCACTGCCACTTTCAGACGTCTTACTATAATAAAACTTAATTTACTGTCAGTCATTAATGAAATGCAATCCAATCAAAGAGATAAAACAATGGTTTTAGTTATTCTGGCCACAATTTATCGTCTTTTGTTAAGTCGAGAGCAAATCATTATAATCAAGTAATTGCACATTTTTATGACCTATTGCGATCACGCTATTTTATTAATTGCCAGTAATTCCGTTCGGATTCCTGACAAAGTATTGCAATGAATTCTCATACGAGTGTGGAAGTAATCAGAGAATCAGCGGCAAACCGGCCAGGAGCATGTCGGGCCATGCTCATGCTCAGTGTAGGGTTCCGTAGTTAATCAAAAACGGCTGTCCCGATTATGTTAAAAATAGGTTTATTTTAAATTATTCTATAAGCCCACTATTCATGATTTTTTTTCGATATTCTTTTTATTTTGGTGCGTTTATCATCAAAAATTATGACTTAAGAAAGAAACTGTCTTCTGGGACTCTTATTCTTTTTACCTAGGAAAGGCAACGATACACTATAAGATTACAGCAAAATAAAAAAATCGACCCCACTATTTTTTCTATACTTTATTCTTCCACTTTGTCGGTGTGATTATCATCATCATCATATCAGCCGAAAGACGTCCACTGCTGAACATAGGCCTCCCCCAAAGATTGCCACAATGACCGGTCCTGCGCCACCCGCATCCAGCGGACTCCTGCGACCTTCACCAGGTCATCAGTCCACCTTGTGGGGGGCCTACCCACGCTACGCCTTCCGGTACGTGGCCGGCACTCAAGAACCTTCCCGCCTAGGGCTATGCTAGGAGTCTCTCTGCGTGATCGGATTAAAAATGAGACCATCCGCAGCAGAACCAAAGTAACCGAAATAGCTCTCCGAATCGCTAAACTGAAGTGGCAGTGGGCGGGGCACATTGCGCGTAGAACATAATGTACCTATATCTATCCCAAATTGCAAATAACTATGGGTATACCTACATAACCATGGACTGGTGGGCCAAACATATATTGTTCATGTCCTAAATATCCCAATTCACAGAACTGAAAAATTCACAATTGAAAAAAGCTACCGAAGTTCAAAGCAATTGCAATTCCCGCAGTCTAGGTAACATATTGCCTACAAATTCAGGTCAAGAATGAAAAATCTCACTTCAAAAGTTCGTAATTCAGCTGTTTTACGACCATTAACAGGCACCATAACTCACCCACACAACCATCAGACCATCACAATAAATTATGCCCACCATCACCCATTACATCTAATAACGCAGCGCTCCTCAACCTTCGGGGCTACTAATAAAACTTCACTTTTATAGCGCCCCTATAAAGCTAGTTGTAAAATAGCGCTTTAATAGCTATAATATACCCTTGTTATCGCAAAACCAAACTATGAGTGAATAAGTATTAAATGGTGTGCTCGTCTTGGTTCCTTGTGTTTTTGAGTAAAAAAAATAGAAATTTCCGACATTTTTTGTATTCTGGCCATTTTCCGCAAATCGACATGAATCCAGCTTATTTTGCATTTCCCAAACGCTGGTGCAATACTTGTTGGGAACTTCACATAAATCCTTGAATTTCTTTGCAGATGTATTCAGTTTGATGTTTTCCTTCACCGTAAAGCACTCAAATTACATTTCGTATTTTTTTGTACTAGCCGACGATTGACGATACTGCCGACTAGGCTACTGAGGCTGACGAAAATATATGTAATTGGAATAAGTAGAAAGAAGAAGAAAAAGAATAAACAAGAGAGACAGATGAAACATCACAAAAGGTTGTAAAATATATATGCGATAGTTTTAAATTATTGACATTGAATTAAAGGCAAGTTTTTTTTATACAGGTAGCGAAACGTAAATTTAAATTTATATATAAAATGTAAGAGTCAAATGGGCAATTTAAGTGAATTATACGTTATAATGTAATGAAGAAAAAATCTACAATTACCCACTATAGGAGTAATAGCAGTAATGTCTATACATTACTATTCTATAGTATGCGCTCAGACTTCGTTTTTTACTGTGCGATAGCAGTTTATGACAGAACTTTATAGTATGG